>WSLM01000058.1:5039-27611 GCA_019677335.1 Ceratobasidium sp. UAMH 11750 | reverse complement strand
TGGGTTGCCTGTTTCCGTACTTTTGAAGGAGGGCCTTTCTCTCTCCCTCAAAATCCAAAAAACCAGAGGGTTTCGCGTAGCGTAGCGAGGCTGAAGATAAATAACCCGGTGTCGAGCCCGCATACACAGAGTCAAGCCATGGCAGCAAGAGAACGAGACATGTCCAAGCCGAAAATGAGTGAAAAAACATAAATGAGGGACTTTGTCATGAGCAACCGGAGACTTGATCAAAGGCACGTTTATTTCGCTTCCAAGTGATTGGCGTCTAATCTTATTTGAACATTCCAACTTGAACACTGGCGCAAATAAACAAAGGGTCTTCTTACTGCCAGCGTTGACCAGTCTTCTGCCGGGGTTGAAATATCAATAATTACGATCAACCCAACCCTCCCCGAAATAAATCATCCGACTGTATAGCGTTTGTAATGAATGCAAGATAGCAATGAAACGAGTTACTGGTAACAATGTGGTATAAAGCCCCAGTCTTGTGGATCAAATAGCAATAACAGCCCCAACTAACAGTGCTACCAGGCCACCGAAAGTACGCCGACTCGGCATAACGGCACCATTGGGAACTGCAGGCGCAATGGTACTCGATGCTGATGTAGTTCTGGTTGCGCTAAGTGGCAGGGTACTAGGTTGATTGGTCAATGGTGCGGCTGAGACGAAACCATTAGCTCTGGGACAAAACGTTTTGCAGTACACTTACTAGGAGCCGCAGCCGAAGACGTTGGAGCATTCGAAGGTGCTGGTCCTACGCCTCCGCTTGCAGCAAAAGCGGAGAGCTGAGCAAACCCAATCGAAGGCGGATTGTAACGGAATACCGAGTATACATTTTTCTGCGAACCAAGTGTAAGCACCCATCGTAGCAAAGCGCAAATACTTATTACCAAGAATGCATCTCCGACGATCCACTGTGGCACATCGGGGTTACCTAGTCCACCGAGACTAGCCTCGAAGATCGACCCAACACATAAACTAGGGTCATTTGTAAGCAACTGAAAGTCCGCCGGCGCCATCGGCCAGGCGCGACCGTCAAAGTTGAAGGTGATCTTAGGGTGGCAAAAGATTGTTTAGGAAGATAGTTGTGGCCGAACCTCGCTACATACCGTAACAGCCTGATTGCAAGCTATCGAATTCGTCCTCTCAAGTTAGGACACATAACCTAAAAACTATGCGCCACTCACGATATATCCAGTACCGCTGCAAGTTACCAGTTCCGCGCTGAGAACCAGGGATCTGCTGATAAATACTCGCAACAATATCCGGCGGGCCGCCAACTACACTCCGATATTAGGATGACAAGAAGTTCATTACAGAGTCGACTCACTCAGGGTAGTTCCGGTGTCAATAGCAGCAAGAGATGTAACACCCAAATTGGTGATGGTGATAGGTTGTCCACCGTTTACGCTGATTTCTGTACCCAACCAATTAGTATGGATCAATGCCTGCGCAGTGAGGCTCACGTCGAAGGGGTATCATCCAGTACGATTGCACGGTTGCAGGCAAATCATGGTATTCAATGTCGCCGGTATAAAGAGTCGTGTTGGTACCACCCATACGAAACTCCCCTCCATATTCTTCTTCCCGCGCGCTTGTAACATTCGTGAATCTAAAAATACAAGTTTAGAGTCAGATTCCTCGATATGAAAATACGAAACACGCACCTCGTCATCCAAAAACTCATCAGAGGCTCTGTCCACTGACCACCCGAGACCAGCGCCTCCCAAAATGGAGTAGACTGGGTATTTGACAAAAACTGGGCAAAAAAGTCTCAAACAGCCTCCTCGGTAGCAGACGATCAGGAACCAACCTGGAAGGCTAGACCGAGTAATCCAGCCGTCTGCCCCGCCAACAACACCCCCGTTGTCTGGTTGACCAGCCCCATCACCTGATTCTGCACGGTGAATCCTCCCATTTGCACTACGTCTGAGGCGATTTGGCCTCCAACCGTGCCAGACCCATATGTAATCGAAAAGGGCGCCCCAGTTTGTTTGAGTGACGTAGAGGTGGTTCGGAGCTTGACCCCTTGTGTGCAGCCAGTGCATGTATCACTCTGAAACCAAAGGTCGGACGACCCGGTATCTTTCGGGGAAGGCGCATTTAGCAAACTACCAATCAGGGAAAAACGCACTCACCTAGGGCTACTCCATACGGCGCTGGTGGTGTCCCAACATTCATAACCCCATAGTAAGATGTATCTCCAGCCTGGTTCACCATTGGAGTTCCCGAATTGGTCTGTCGTGGCTTAACTTTGCTCTTGCCACCAAGCCGCCCATATTTCGAGTCGATCGCCTCGAGTTGCGCAGCTAACGATTCTGGCGTAACAATCCCTGAACGAGCACGCCGAACTAGCGGGATGTGATTAGAGGAGGCCGATGCTGCAGAAACCAGCGACAAGAGCAGCAAGGACTTCATGAAGGTAGAGGCAAGGAACGTGCGGAAGGCCGAGTGCGCTGAGGAAGACTGAGCGTCAACCAAGCGACCACGTGATCAGGGAAGCTCTTGGCAGCACAGCCTCCCAATCCCGTTCTTGACTCACTCCCGCAACTGGAAAATATAGGCGATCGCATATGGAGCGGCGAAACAGTATCTTAGCTTCGCGAACACGACGACGATGGAGTTGTATTTAGCTGGGCGTTAGGTCCGGACTCGTGAGCGCAATGTTTCAACTCCTGCGAGTAATTTAGCCGGAATCCGCATCGAACTCAGTCCAACTACCCACTCACCTCATACCCTAACGAGTTCATTTTTACCCTATCTATAACTACTACTCCATATCGTGCTAATGGTTGCGAGAAAATTCGGGTCAACTGGGAAACCGTATTTACCAGCTCCCGGTCCCTGTTTGACCTGTCATCTGATACGTTTATAGCGATCGAGACCTACCAGACCCGACTACAGACACCTCCGACGTGCCAATTATATATCGGTCCGAGTTTAGCACACAAGCTGGGAAGTTCGGGTTGGGCATCATGAGCATATAGGTAGTTGCTCTGCCTCGTTAGCAAGGCTGCTCACCCATAGTCGAATCTATATACAAATTACCAATCAACCCTTGGGGCACACCTACACGAAACCCCCCGCAACAAGCTCCCTACATTTTCAGTTCGCTCCGTCTCTCTCCGATGACATGTCCGCCGACACAAACCGGTTGTACTCATGCTGTGGAGACGGCATAGACAACCCGTAGTGATGAACAGGTCACCTACAATTTTGGTTGCATGATCTCACAGTAGACGCAGGGTGGAGGCAAATGAATACACAGGACGTTCTAAGGAATTATTCCACAGATTTCCGACTATTCGGGTGGGTGTTGCAGATTGCAGTGTTAATGTCAAATTTGGTGGATAGGGACCTCTCCCCAGCCTCAACTGCTGCAGGTGCCGGTACGCCGGTTTCGCGGTTTGGTTGGGTTGCCCAATGTATGCAAGTTCTAGTAACGTGTAGGCGGTTGGGGAGATAAAGGGCCAAAATGTCGGCGCTTGACCCCAATTTGACAGCGCTGGCAGATTGGGGGGAAAAGTTGGCGCTAATCACCCGTTATGCCGGCGGTATTAGCTTGCACTTGAACCATGGTGCCCGCGGCAAGTTAGAGTACCACACCTCGACCCCACTTTTGTTATGCCTTGAGATATGGTAACTGGAACCTACTCACAAACAACTTGTCAACAGACGGTCTGCACCTCCGCCTGTGACTATACCCGCGCAGGCATATACCGCATATTTTACCGTTACTACTTTAGGCATAAGAATCCAGCTCATCAAACTCGAGACGAGTTTTGTCCGGGTAAACGTGTCAGCGTGCTACGGCAGCTTGATTTAGCGACTCGATCGGTTTGAGCCTCAGGCTAGCTTAGCACTACTCTATTTTGTATCATATTGGAATAAGCACCCCAACACCCCGTTTGATAGAAACTCTTCCGACACTCACTCCAGGCTGAGGCAGCTCGATCCAGTGTCTAGTGGAGCCAATCGATAGCCTTAAATTTGCTCACCTGTGGCGCAAAAGTGACAGCCATGCCCTGCCCCACAGCAATACTGTCACCGATCAATCACCTTGACCTGCAACATAGGACAGGTCGCCAGAGCTCCCGTCGTTTAAGGTACTCACATGCAGGCAGGGGTCAATGACTGTATTGGTCCAGGGAAGTAGATTAGCGTGCTACATATGTTTTCACAAGGTACTGAAACTAGGATCAACGGCAAGGTAGCCGGACATCAGAGGTTTTGTCTTGAAGCTATCGAAAAATTTATCATGAGATTTGAGCAGACACACAAATTTGTACATCTATCTTTGGGATCAGGTCATGCATTTGTTTACAAAAACACGGCCGTTGGGCCGATAGACCCGAGTCCTAGCGCTTGACCGTCCAGTTCCTAATTTGGTTATATACATTTTATGAATTGCGAGCTTAAAACCTTAATAGATTACTTGCCGCCGGCTGGGCCCACGGGCTCATTCCCTGTTCTGCCCGTATATAGTTAGCCCAGGCTACCGCCTATACATTCAGACGAGTGCATCCCACGCCATGATGGTGGTGCGAGCTATTTACCAGGCCGGCGGTGAGTTGGCGGAGGTGCCGGATTGACCCCCGTAACAAGCAAAGGCTTCGAGGCTAACCAAACCTTGACCGAGGCAATTGAGCCCGCGATGTGGAGTCCGCCATATCTGCGCATCTCAATGGTACAGCGATGTATCCGATGGGAGGAGAATGCCACATTTGCCCTAGTATCAGACACACTTCAGAGCTACTTTTCGCACTAATGTTCAACTTGAGGCATCTGCAACGGTGGGAGATGTAGATCGACAGCCCACCGATACTGCGCCGGGACATCTGTGCGAGCAAAGTGCCACAAATTTACTACCGAAACATGGCAGGTTGACAGGATCTTGACAGGCGGAGAGCTGGATAAAATGTCTCTGTGCCTGTTTCTTTGCTTGCCCCCGTTAAGGAAGGATCCTCGATAGAATTGGGGGTATTGCTGAAGCCGAGTCTTCTTTATGATTCTATAGGCTGTATGCGCCACTCCCTGCTCCAGAACAATTGCATTCAATTCAGGCGCAGCGGTGCAAGGGTACTAAATTAAGGTAATAGACAATATTTAATAATTCACATCATGCGTACATAGTTGAGATGTCTCCAACGAAAGCGACAACTCCGCATAACATCGGTGAAAGTTCACCCGACTAGTGTACAAGGCACAACAACGAAATGGAATATACTTACTGCAGCCGTCTATTGAAACAGTGGCGTTAATGGTTCGAAGAACTGCCGGCGGTAGGAGCAGAACACTGAGTGAGGACAAGATGCCTCTGAACCTATGGCCTTGTCAGTAACGGGTATCGTCGAGAAGGCTGCATGCGTACTGCATCTTTGCGGCTGAAAGAGCGGCTACAATTTGGGCACTTGTGTGGGCGCTCGCTCTAGTGCAACAACGTGTTAGGGGTATTCGGAGTCTGAAAATGCACCACCAACCTTGTGCGTTTCAAGGTGCCGGCGAAGATCATGAGCTCGCGCGAATCCAGTTTCGCAGTGCTCACAAACATGAGGACGAGCGGTCAGCGGACCGGGCGGTGCGTACGGAGATGGCTGTCCCGGAAGTCCACTAGATGTATAACAGTTAGATCATCGTCATGAGATGGTTTTCCCATGGCTCAAGGCCCACCTTGAGTATCGGGCAGCGTCGCCATGGTAAGCAGGCAGATAGTGCATGGACTCGGGCTCGAATGCCGGCGGAGGCATCGGACGAGCCGGCTCTGGGCGAACGCCCTCCGGAGGTGCCCACCGAGATCCTGGAGCGGCCGAAGGGAAGGGGGTGAACGCAGGCAAGGTGGCAGTGCGCTGACGTTCACGATGCACCAAGTTGCCTGCATCTGTGCGATGACCAGAACCAGGTAGGCTCGTATCGTCCAGAGCCTCACGCTCACGCATACCTCTGCGAGCTGCCTCTGGTGCTCTCGAATCGCCTGAGGTAGTTTGTGATCGGGAACTCGGCCTCGGGCGAGCCTCGCGCGCTGCCGCCGGGAACGGCTGAAATGAAGGGAGCTCGGCGCGGGAGTCAATTGTAGCATTATTACCCGACTGAGAGCTCCGTTCACTATTGTTGTCAGATGGCTGTTGGGGGCTCGACATGATTGAGAAAAGCGTATAAGAGAGTTGTACGATTTGCTGATGAGAGGATATTGTCCAAAAGCAGCGTGCCTTTTATGCTGTCTATATGGCTTTTGGGGCTTCGGGGCATGGAGAGCTGCACCCTGTTACGCCAGCCCGCCAAACCGTCGGGGCGGCATTCATACTTGTCGTTTAGTCACTGCTCCCGTGTCATGGAAAGACCCAATCGTAGCATAGTGTGTTAGGCAATCCGCAGTGTCCAACACTCAGAGTATTCCTAACATAGACAAAGTTACCATGGTTAGGGCACGTCAGTGTTATCAAGCTGAGGAGTCAGATATCAATGGCGATGTGGGCCCGTTGATCTGGTTCTCGAGGAGTAAGCTAGAGGGCTCTTTGGGGAACTTTTGCCGGTGTGTCAAGCGATGCTAGTTATTCCTAATATATTAGGCTGCGACAGATGCCGCCGCAGGCTGCAGAGAATCGACCGTGGGTTCGTCGAAACATGCGAGAAAGATTTGAATATGATGACGACTGGCTGAGCTTTCACGTTCATTGGCCGTCCTCAACTTGCGATTGTCGATGGTCCGCGCTTGGTTTTAGCTGGCAATCTAGCATCGCTGTGTGTACTAAATGTGCATATCAGCGCCATTATACTCAAATAATGAGAGAAGCAAAGGCTTATACACACCTATTATCTGAGAAGCCAGGTTCAGGTGTGAATTTGGCCGTCGATCAATCGTCGGGCTGTGTGAGGCTTCAAGTCGCTACTGCCATTCCTTGTACGAGTATTTTGGATCAGGGTATGACGCACCAACGGTGTAAGATAAATTCGCGGTGCAGCGAGGTCGGCAGTTAGTACCGCCGGAACCAGCCGAATTCCAAGTATTCTTCGTGGAGATTACAGCCCGGAGTCGAAATTAGGCCCAGAGCAAAATAATATGGCAGCACGACTAATGCGGTAAAACGGAATCCGCAGGAGCTTGTGCGCATAGAGATAGAGATAGAGTAGTGGAGCCATTTACAAACAATAGCGAGCTGGCGCAGAACACGGGCGCCGCGGCGTGTCGGATGTCCCAGCCGAGTGAGGTTTGGTCTAAAATAGAATGTGAAAAATTTTCCTGCAAGTCTGTACAAAGATTCCGAGCTTAGTTTTGTGTGTTTGACGGTGAGGAATAGGCAACGGGGTTGATGTCGACAGTTTAACTAGGGACATATACTCGTCAAGGGGACGAGTCCAAGAGGATTCGCCTAGGGATACTCTGGTACCCTTGCAGTGGGGCAACAAGTACATCAAACAACGTTCCAGACCTGTTACGACAGCGCAGACACACCATAGTCAAAAGATCACAAGTCAGGTCAAGGCGCTTGATCCCATTAAGCGCGTGCCCTGGAAGTAATTGAAATTGGGCGTCCGACCCGGGTTGCGTCAAGATATCAGGATGTAAAAGGGTATTAGATGAGCGCGATGAATGGAACAGAACTAGCAATGTATATGCGATGCACAGCTTAGACGGCATTCTCCTTAAGCATAAGCTCCCAAACCTTTTTCGTCCCAACGCCGATACTGTGTTGTGGATTATGAGCATTCAACCAGACAACTGGAGAAAGCGAGGCAAAACGCACTTTTGGCTCAATACCTCTTCCCTGAGCACCCATAACGCCTGAGCGGGTAGCATATATTCGTCCCTGCAACTGGTAGTTCGTTTTCGTTTAGTTTTCGGGCCCTTGTCCTTTGCCTTCTCGTGTGACTCAGAGATTACGTTTAATTGAGGCGGTTGATCCTCGCCCCACTCTATGGCTGAATAAACAACCTCGTATGTTTTGTGAATGTGTGAGAATATGTGTGGGACACTGCCAAGGTGGTTAGGTGGTCCAAGTTTGGCCCCTGCAGAGTCAGGAGCGAGCAGCTTAGGCAGAACCATCGGTGGTATAGAGCCAAGAGGCGGGCGGGGTGTTGTCTCGTTCTCGGAGTCAGATATTCCAGGCGCCGTGTTCTGAGGCGCAAGGTCGAGAGTTGGGAATTCCCAAAGTCCAGCGAGAAGGCCTGATAGGTGGGTCGTTCATTTCGCGTAGGAAAAGGTGTAGCTTGCAGCTCTCACCTGTCGCGGGACGTTTAGTCATCAACCACCATTCTTCTCCCTTGGGACTTGTCCACCGCATGGCACATACAACGCTAGTTTCCACTCGTGCTTTCTTCTTGTCCACCTTCATGGGGAATCGAGTGACTGAATGAGTAGACATTTGGAGAGGTTCGCAAGTTTTGCATAGTTCTTCAATATCCGCCGATTGGTAGGCTGCCTGTCCGGGCACAGCGGGCTGCGCTAGCTGAAATATTCGGGTCAAATTGACCCATGGGGCTTTAAACTTTTAGCACTATACCTCATAAGCTCCGCATCCAGGTTTCATTGGGCACTCCTCACACAAAGGCGTAGCTGGTCGGCATACGGTGCTTCCGAGCTCAATTAGCGCTTGATTTATATTACCAGGTCGAGCGCCTGCGTTCACTGAGGCTGAACCTTCGGGGGCCTCTACTAATGCCGTGGCCGCACCCCAGAGCATATCCTGCATTAGCTTAGATTTCGGGTTGGCATGGATAGCAAGTGCACGAGAGAGAAGCCTCTGAACGTTGCCATCGAGCTTTTCAATCGAAGCAAAAAGGTCGGTTATGGTAAGGGTGAGCCAGATTAACATATCTCGCATTATGCACGCACCACTGGAGCCTTTATTCCATACGCGATGGATGCGACGGCGCCTACGAGCAAGTTTGAAAAAGCATCAGAATTGCGACAAGTGCCGAACACCGTCGGTTTATATCATACCAGCGGTATAACGGCCCATCCCGGGCACTTCCTTTTGCATCACTTTGACGTCTTCTGGAATGTGTCCCCCATACTGCGCTTTCACTTTCTTTGCTGCAGCAAGGAGAAACCCGGCACGGCGATAGTACCCAAGTCCTTTCCAGAGCGCGTGCACTTCGGGTAGGTCTGCGGCGGCAAGTGATTCGAGAGTTGGGAACCTACGACCAAGGTCTATAAGTCTCGTGCCTTGAGTTGTTAGTATAGAAGCGCCTACTTATCGAGCCAACGGTTATAGTAAGGGATGACTGTGGCTACCTGAGTCTGTTGCAACATGATCTACACCAAGATATTAGGACAAGAGGGCGCACGGATGCACTTGCACGTACTTCTGAGACCAGTACTTCGTATGCCCTCTGTCCTCGTTGATCCTTCGTCAAGTTAGGATCGTACGTCTTGCGCCACGGCATGCCCCGGGCCTCTCGCTTCTCTTCGAACCAGTCTAATAGCGCGGGTAAATACTGCATTAGACGCTGAGGGTCGTGGCGTGTAGTGGGATGGTCTGTTTCGTAAGGACCAGAGACGTCTGGGCTGGCGGCATGTTCATCTGAGCGCTTTGTTTTTGGAGCTTTCGATACGCGTTTGCGCTTCGGAGGAGGCGCTGCTGGTGTATCTGCCTCGGAATTGTCTGAGATAGTGATGGGTTCATAGGAGGCATTGTCTTCTCCAGAAGATTCTTCAGCGACAGTGATGTAAGAGACCTGTTTTACGGTCCGTGTGGACCGGCGGACGGTGGTGGAAGGAGCCATGATGTTTGTGCTTTCGGGCCGGCTGTTTCGTGACAAGGTGTAAACAACTCTATACCAGCCACAACAGCATGTGCTGCTGCTTTGAGCCGAATGGCCCGTTGAATAAGTTTTAAGACAACAATCTTCGAAGAAATAGCCAAGTAGCTATGCAGGCTGGATGCATATTCCAAATCGGAGTAGATGATGTTATGATCAAACTTAAGACCCGAGGGTAAAGATCAGCGCTTTTCAAGAAGGTCACGTGAACAGATCCCACCAACCCCCTGTAACTAGCCACCATACCGGTTCTTGTCCGACGCCAGACACATTTGTTGTCTCTCGCCTGAACCTCCGGTAGACTCCCTAATAATGCAGATTGTGGTCTATACTACTGCCAAGTAATGGAGATCCAACCTCAGATTCTCGTTCCCGCCTTCAGTATCCGAAGTCTAAACTGGCAAGTGCCCCATATTGCCCTTTGGTTGATACTAATGTGTTCATGTCTCTAGGCTCCTTCTTACACTGTGCATAGTCATAGTTATACTGGTGTCGTTTTTTCTGTTTTACTGGAACCGTTTTTTGGGATGGATGCTTGGTTGTGGGCTACGTTTCCTCTGGTGGAAGAGGTACCACATGTGGATTGAGTGCGGTAAGTGTGGGAAATGTCGATATATAAACTCGGTATTAAGTGTCGCCCTTCCTCTCACAGAGTCGGTGCAATTTGCCTTCCTAGCCGGCCGTATCCTTCTCAAGGACGTACAGTATCATTCGAGCAACATGTCTATCCGCGTTCTGCATTGTCATATCACATGGAGGTACTGGCTATGGAAAACACGAGAAGGGGAGGATGTTCAGTATGACCGTACTGCCGGGGAAGGACTAGAGAGTACGTTGTCACCTTCCCACCCATCATGGATCCGACTAAAATATAATTTGTTGGAAAAGAGTCTAACCCCAATCAAAACGAGGACCTACCTTGCCGAGTACACGTATTCCTAGAGGGTGTTGAATGGTTTATTTATAACAGGACGCCCTCCTATGATGCGATAGTCGAGAAATTTGCTATTCCGGACATTCTCAGCTCTAGGGTTGCACCCAATACCTCAAGTGAAACACCCCATGCAGCGGTTGTTGTCCCTACTTATCCGCCAACACCCTCCTCGCCTCGTTCATCTTCCTTCAACGAAAATAACACCATATGGAATCGGCTTCGTACAGCCGTCTGGCATATTGGGATGCCAGAGATCAATTTCAACGAGATTCTTCCTGTGGGGCTCGTCATTCGTAAAGGCGCTCTTACGATAGGGAACGATTCAACTCCTTCGATTCTTATTCTGGATCTCGCTGGGGGCAATGGTACTTATGGAGTGTCGCAGGTACGAGATTTAACCTCGGTTCGTCTCTACTACTGTTGATATGTCGACTGTTAGTCGCGCTCTAAACTTGACGAGTACAAAGTAATATACGACATTCAGTTCGACAAAGTGAAGATCGTCACGCGGACCAATCCGGACTATCGCAAGAGAATGCTTGACCGGGGCAAGGAAATACATGAACACCTTGTTGCTCATCCGTATGTTATTATGTCCGTCTTCCCTATTTGAACGACTAATGAAAGCCACATTCAGTTCGGATAGTGCTCCCTCCACATCCCCTTATTCGTTTGGAGTATTTCACGAGCTGGCGCAACGTTTGCATCTCCCCCTTCCAGCTCTTGTGGCACCCAGTCTCGCTGCGCAACCTCATCGCCAGAAGAAATGGGGTGGACTGGCCCGGTATCACGTTGACAATGACAGCGACGAGAAAACTGGTGTTTTACACGAGCCCGAATACGCAAAAGTTACCTGTCTTCTTGACACGCCAGCCTTGAACATAATATATTATGCGGATGTTGCCGGTGCGTTATATTTTGGCCCAAACTTGTCGTTACACTTACTCAACCAGACCAGGTAGAGTGCCGCATCATCCGAAAGAAATGCCCATGGAAGATGTGGACATAGGGAATGGTGACGAGGCACCCGAATGGGGAGTCGAGCTGGAGCTGCATGGAGGGCCAGCATTGATCACGTACGGTCCTTGGGCCGATCGTCAACGGTAAGAATCTACAAACGGCGGCAAATCTTCTTTATTCGAACGAATGTTTATAGGGTGCCCTGGCAGCAGATGCTCACTCCTCCAACTTACCAGAATACCCAACCAACCACCATCCTCAAGCCAGGGGGGCCTAGGCAATGTGTTTCTTTTAGAGTATCTGTCCGTTTTCGCGATGTGGTTAAGCTTCGAGTTCCTACCCGCGAATCCTCTAAAGTAAGTGCTACTACAATGTTTTGACCAGGCACTTTAATAAGAGTCCTAGGACTGGCACTACGATGGCCTCGGTGACCTGGATGTTCAACGCAGACGACATCGACCATATGGCTGGCTTGACCTGCAATTTGAAGCCGATTCGTTCCTCAAATACACTATGCCGATGGTTGCTTCTCGTAAAGGATTCCAAGCGGTTCTTGAAGTAGATCTGAAGAAGATTACTGCTTCCTCTAGCGTGAACCAAGTGGAATTTCTGCGCGCCGATCGATGTCTTGTACGAGCAACAATGCCTAGCCCTCACGCCTGGAACGCGGAACGAACATGGGAGGTGCAAGTCAACCTAGCGAAACCAAACATTAAGCTCCTTCGGGATCATGTTAACCTCCTATCCGACCTCATCAAGGACTGGACAAGTAGCTCGCCTTGTGATGCACCTGAAGACGCAGAGGAGTACGAGCGCTTCATACCGATTATATATAACCTTCGAGTGGTTCTGGAGAACTATCGCTTGGATTTGTATGCAAACGATCACAACATTATCGACTGGCCGCTATCGCATGTTGACAACTGTAAGTTTTGAATCGTTGTTTAAAGACTCACCACTTACGATGACTACCATATTGCAGCCATCTTATCCCTTACTGGTCAAACCCTCCAGAGCGACGTCTCGATTTTATCTAACGAGTTCCACCCTGAATTCTCGTCCACGCCATTCACAATCACGGCGCCACGCATCAACGTAGCTCTCTCGATGCCCAAATGGAATACACACAGCGCGTTTGCAACCCCTCGTACGGGGGACGTAGGACGCATCGAATCGCTGCTCGTATCCGGATCCTACACGGCGTACTCCGATGTTCGTGCTGACGCTGTCGATCGCTTAAAGTTAGATATTCAGGTAAGTTTACGAGGACGTGAAAGGGCCGCGATTTGATTATCGATTTTTTGGGTCCTTGTAGGCCAGTGGCGTGGTGTTTAAAGCATTTGGGTGGGCTGTTCGACATTTGATGGTGGTAAAAGAGAACTACGTGAGTCGACAACTAACCAATGTACTGAATTCTAACTTGGTGTTAGTTCGGGATGTTCACGAGCTTTACTATGCGAAATGAATTTTTCACAAAATTGCATAGTCAGAATTTTGGTGATCCTGTGCGAGAGAAATACCGCGAAGGCAAAGTACGTTCATTCGACTTCATGCCCACGCCTCATTGTGTTCAACCTTTTCATCCTAGTCTAACTCATTCGAAGTGGACTTGGGTGTTTCAGTCTCGGACAGTCTGCTTGTCTTACCGCAAGAGGTTTACGACTGCCAAACTGGCGTAGTGCTGGAGATCTCGGAATTGCAACTGATACTCCGTCTTCATGAATACGCAATGGGTAGGGATGTTCTTTTTTGTTTTGTTGTCGTTTCTTATTCGCGGTATTTAGAAATGTCGCTTAACGTCAGCCCCATTGCTCTCGTCGTTTTGGACAATTTAGCCGCAACTCTCAGTCATGGCCGGATTGGCGATGGCAAGCCCAAGGATCGACTCAATTTGCAAGGTAATTCTTTTATGATTGCTAGCAGCGCATATGATGACATTCTTTTGCAGGTCTTGATATCATCGCAAATCGCCTTTTCGGCCCTGAACCGGAAGTCGCAACCTACCTTTGTATGTGGGAGATCTTACCAGCCGAAATCAGTGGTGCGCTCTCCATCGCATCGGTCGTTGGACTGCAAGCAGCTATCCGAGCCTTTCGTATCAACTTTTCCGACGACTTCAACGCTCCATCGACAGACTTTACGCCTCCCTCGAACCCTGATGTCACCTTTTTACGAGTGAATTGTCCATCGGTGGATATTACCATAGGTATAGGAGGCGAAATGGACGCAAGCAGCCCCAATACAAACGACACGCTGCTACACTTATCGCTCTCCAAGGGTTTCTCAGTACAACTCACCAACCGACCAAATCAGGGTTCCGCGTCGTGCACACGTTTCGATGTTCCGATCATCAGCGCTCGAATAATCCAGAGAGTCACTGGCTTCCATCAGACGTGGTTCGAACTTGCGAGTCTCACTCTCGATCTAGCGGGCGAAAACACAAGCGCGCCATTAGGATGGAAAGAACATGCACAAGCACAGCTAAACTTCCTGCAAGCGCAAGACGCACTCACCCACCGTGCCGTATTTCTATACGGGCCAAACGTGCTATCTACAGAAGGTAGGTATTTCTGTCAGTGTGCTGAGCATGAGCTAATACCGTTTCAGCACCTCGTCATGGTGGTTTGACCTATCTTACCCCTCTAAGGGTTCCCGACGGCTTCGCGAATCGCCAAGTTCACTCCGGTTCAATCCTTGATTCATCATTGGAACACAAGGAGTATGAAGATTCTTTCCGTTCTGAACAGGACGACGTGATGACGGAGGCTTCGCGCGACGCGAGGGTAGCGTATGTCAAGCGGTTTCTCACCCGGAAGACTCTAACTTGCGTTATAGGAGTTCGCGGCCGGTCACCCCACAGGTTGCCCTGGGGAAATATACGCCTGTGTCACATCGTCACGCTCGTGCTCCCGACGGTGACATGTCTTCTGGGGACGAGTCCGATAACGACTTGACGGAGTATGAACCAAGTCTGAGTAGTAGTATAGTACCAGCGGGAGGTGGGTATGCTTTTTGATATTACCATCACTATTGCCTGACAATATCGTTGTCGAAGATGACGCCAGCATCGAAGCTACATCCTGGCCACATGTTGATCATTACCGTCAAGCACTCCGGCGTTATCGTCCCGTACCTAGCGGACACAATGCAAACTACGAGACGTATTGTCTGAAGCATGTACGTTGTTGTCCTACCCCCTCGCCATCCTTGCTAACCCTCCAGCAGGATCCCACCAAATCCTTTGACACACCACCCGAGGATACGGTTGATACCCCCCATTACCAGCCTAGAAAACGCGATCCTCGAGACCACGAGAGCACTCACACATTTAATATCACCGTCCAGCGTCATCTCAGCGTTGTGGTGACGCCTACGTGCATTCCGTTTGTGTGTGAGATGTTGACTGAACTGGACGCACACGTGAGCTTGTTTTTTCTCTGTAGTAATATCGGTGCTCATAGGTCATGATAGTCATATAGGTTGGATTTACTAGCCGACTCCATTTTGGATGAATTTTTGGACACCACTTCCTCCAACCAAAGTCCCAACTCTCGAAGCCTATTTAGTGTGGATATCCCGTCCGTCAAGGTCCAACTTTTGCAGAGCATTATGTCGTCGACCGAGGCCGATGCACTTTCAACAGGGATTCATCACCATAGCGCAGTGCCCGTTCACGTTGACGCTCGAGTCCTTGCTTTGTTTGATATTCAAGTGCAGCAAGTCTCTTGTCGTCTAGAAACTCTCACCGCTGAGTCCGTTCAACATTCCACTATCGCAGTTGAATCGGCTTCGGTCGACGCCCGACTTCGGACGCTTGTTAACAAACCATTCGCGCATTCACGCTATGAACTCGAGCCCTCTTCGGACAAACTGCGATTCAAGGTATCTGGGGCCAAACTTGACTTGTCCAGCCACAACCCAGCATATGCGGGCAGCATGACTTGCAAAACTTTTGATACATTCGTTTCTAATAAGTCGCCTGAGATCCTAATAACGACCGTAGGAGCTTCCAGTCATAGCTTGGGCCAAGTCACCTCGTTCTTGGAATCTAGGTCCGATCTGTCCTCTCGCCGGCACCGTTACTTTATTTGGACTACTATCAGCCGGCTTCAAGGCCAGTCTGTTGCTCCTGACCCTTTTGCGACAAACCTACCCTCGTTCCTGGTACAGACTGGTCGTCCTGGGCGCTTACGATCAGACCCTTTCTGGAAAACGCTCACAATTATTCGCCAAAGTGTGCGTCAGATGGGGACTATCGACAGGAATGCTTTACAGGCTAGTTTGACCCAAGCGGACGGGTTGCCCAGCAAACGGCTAGAAGAGCTATTACCGCTGATGGAGATGCAATGGTCAGATTTGTATGGCCAAGATGAACATGGCCTGCCAAAAATTCCACCTATTCTTCGGAAACAGTTCCCTACGCCCGGCTCTAGCATTTCACCGTTCCATTTCCAAGGTGTTATCTCTGCTACCTGTCCTCATGCAAAGGTCGTCCTCCAAAGCCACGGTACCGATTACAACGAACTGGTGCTTACCGACTTAACGATAAACTTGCGCGCTTCGACTATGGATTACAAACCGCTCAAAAATGGCCCAGCTGAATCCAGCGTAGTTGCCAAAAGAGAGAAAGCACTGCACATCGTTGGCGCCATCTCTGCCCGCCAGCTGAACATGTCCGTTTATCCCTCCTGCGTTCTATTTGTTCGGCAGGTGCTTCGAGTTCAGAGACAACTCAGCTCCGTGGGTATCCCTACAGAGAAACCTGTGCCAGGTGATACACCAATGTCCATGCCGTTCCAACGCATAGTCTTCGAATGGGCTTTCAGCGCGTCTTCGCTTGGCTTCGCCGCCCCCGCTCAGCAGATCACTTTCGAAGCATCTACCTATGGGTGCTCAGCAAACCTCGTAGCGGTCATCACCTTACCCACCTTCCCGACTCCACCCCAAGGCTCACTCTCGGTCACTTTCGCGGCCAACCGAATATCGATTCAGGCGAGCCAAGGTAAAAGCCAAAAGTCTAGTCAGTCGTTGCTCGCTGGCATCGACTTTCGGAACGTTATGGTGCATGGGGCTATCAAGGAAGATCCAGGGGTTCTCACTAAGGCGAGGTTACTGTTGTTCTTGGATCAGTTCAAGATATATGTCCCTCGTAGCGTTTTGCGTCTCTATCGGTTCATTGATAGTTGGCGGACAGAATACCTCCCGTACGTCGGTTTGCTCGATATAAACCCCATTCCCCTGACGTGTAAAGTTGCTCCTTAGGGCCTATGACTCAATGTTCCAAGACTTGTTGTCGGAGCTAGACCGCAATCCCCGCCCGAGCGACTCACAGGCGTTTGTCCCGGCGCTGTTTTCGGGGAAGTTCAATGTAGATGTGCAAGCGCAGCTGCGTGAATTTTGCACTGAGCTGCACGTTATGCATGGAACCTGGCTCACTTGGAATGTCTTGAACTCGACTACTTTTCTCGATTCCAGGGGCTTGGAAGCCTTAAACTTTGGCCACAGGGTTGGTTCCCAGGTTATTCATCTGAGCAACGGCCAGCCCAGCGGTCAACGACCCGTATCCAGCACAAACTCTGTCTATCTGGAGCTTCCCTCACTTAGGCTTGAAGGGAAATACCCCCAGCTCGATGTTCATCTGCACGTGGATAGATTCTCAGTCACGCTCAAACCCCAATATGTCGACGACTTCCTGGCTATTCAACAAAAGTTTGGAAGCGACTTCAACGAGCTTGTTGACCTTGCAGTCGAATTCCGGAACCAGCGTGGTGTACCGGCCAGAAAACAATCAAACGACGCCGCTGCTGCTACGGCGTTCCCCCGGTTCGACATATCGTTTGTCTCTGAAGGATTCCGCATTGGTATTCAAGGTCCATCCTCAACTCAGTATCTGGATTCTTCCAGAATCAAGGGCCGAGTGCATAGTGGCACGGTCAAACGATGGAGCTTCAATGTTGAAAGCTTGGCATTATCTCTAGCCCATCATTCTGCGCCTCGCCGTACTCGATCAAACTTCGATCGGAAATACAGGTCTGCATACATGGTCCTCGACATGGCAGCAGAAAACATCGAACACCCGGAAACAGCTCAGGAGGATAACCATTTAGGTGTCACAGTCAACTTCGTACACGCAGTTATGCAACCAGCAGCTATCGCGGAACTCGGCGACTTGATTGATCATATTCAGGTATTGTCGGCCAAACCACCGGATCGACGTGGCTAACATCTACTCTTATGACAGGCTGAAATGCTATCCAGACAAGAGCAGCGGGCTCATGAGCTTGAAGAAGTTCGCCGCAAGACAAGGCAAGTCCTGCGTACCCTGGAGTCCAGCGAGCATCCCTATTCGCCAAAAGAGACAAAGACCTTCTTGGATAACCGCAAAATCGAGTTTACCGTCAAGGACGTCGGGATCGCTTTCCCCCTGACCTTACAGGACGACCTGATGTTGCCCCAAATGGGATCATCGATAATAACGCCACTCAGCCCATCCTCAGTACCGGCATTCCTGATATCTCTTAGCTCGATTTCGTTCGTCACTCAAAGATACGAGACCGGACAAGCCAAGCTGGCAGAGTTTTCGTTTCAGTTCGTGCCAGGGTAAGTACTAGAGGTTCATGTTCAGCACGGACTATTGACGCCTGGTTTAGATTCGACCAAAGTCAACCAAGTCACTTTAGTGGAAGCACCCATAACGCTCGCAACCGAATGCTCTATCCGTCGATGGCAGCGGACGTGCGATCCGAAGCAAAGTCAGTGGTGCGACAGATTTGGATCCGTGCACAAGTCAGTGGATTCGAGGTTGACCTCGAGCCTTCGATCGCCAATTATCTGTTCTCGATTGTGGATGTCTACCGGCAAGGTCGAGACCGCATCGCCAAGCTGGCTACTTACGCGCCGAAGTCAGACGCAGCATCTTCGACCGGTAGCTTACCCCCAGCCACCTCGAGCGCTCAATACTCCGCAGTTTTGACAACGAATATCAAGGCCTCTTTCGAGTTCAAAAGTGGGCGCATACGATCGCATACTCCGAACGTCCGAGCCAGTGACCTCGAACGATCGCAGTCGCTTCCTGCTTTCAGGTCTGAAAGCGAAATTTTCGAGCATGGCGTCGATACCTTGGATTTACCTATGGTCACCGCTTGGCTCGAATACCGCGCCACGCCAGCATCACGAAAGGTTCTCGGCTCGACGTCTCCCAATCAGTCCACCCTAGTCTGCAATACCACTATCCATCCTATCTCGAACGTGCTCCGGCCAAGCCTGCTGCCTTTCCTGGCTGATGTTTTCAAACGCGTCCAAGAACGCCTGGCGCAAGCTCCTGCCCCACCCCAATCGCCCTACATCCCGCCGTTCTCTGACCTTTCTACCATCCACGAAGGGCTATCGTTGGAAGATGCACAGCACGAGGAGCCACCTGTTATTGGCAGCATGCAGGTTATCTTCAGCTTGGATGTCAACAAGTCGACTCTCGCGCTCACATGCCAACCCGATGTGAACGTGGTCGCTGGGCTCAACTGGGAGAAAGGTGGCTTTGTTATTACAATTTCACCGGGCGCCCGAGAGGTCGCAGTCGTTGGGACTCTATCTTCAATCACCGCCGGCATTCAGCATGGGTATCTTAACGAGGACTCCGTTTCTGCCAAGGCACAAAATCTCGCATTCTCGGTCGACTTTCGAAAGCTCAAAAGTAACTCGGGTTCGATCACAAATTCGGTCTCTGTCGTCATCAATACCGAAGTGGGGGCGGAGATGCGGTTTTCAAGGCTTCAAGATCTTCTCTGTTTCAGGGCGGTATGGTTGGACCGTATACCCGTGTTTGATTCGCTTGCGCGGCCCGCACCTGTTCAACCGACTCCAGCTATCATCAAGGCAGAGCTCCCTGGTGGCGATCATGTCCCCCCAAACCAACCCTTCCAGACGCTTGTATTGGTTAACGTTAACAAGGCGAAGATTGTGGCAGACCTGGGGCAGACTATCTCGAAAACGACGCTTGACATCGAAAGCCTGGCATTCAGAACCAAACTATGCGAGGAAGTCTCTGAAGCTACGCTAACTATCGCTCGCCTCGAGCTCCTCTCCGATCGCGCGGTGGTTGGCTATGTGCGTATGCCAGATTTTACGTTCCAAACTGTGCGTCGCCGGCATGGCAAGTTGTATCGCGACCAAGAGGGACACATGAAAATGTTGGAGCTCGTGCTGAAGAGTGGAGACATTGAGGCTGCTATGGAGTATGAACGCCAACATCTTATGCACTTCCAGTAAGCTCGTTTTAGTTTACAGATTTAGCAAACAGCTGATTTTTTTATAAAGTGCGGATCCTTTACATGTTACTGTTTTCGATGACTGGTCCAAGGTTACTCCCGAAATCCCCATTCGCGAGCGCGAGGTTCTGCTCCAGTTCAATATCCAGGCAGGCGATATCCTTGCATACGCATCAACGGCTACCATCCCGAAAATGATTACGGTGGGGGGAAAGCTATCCGCGCTGATCAAAGCTCAAAAACAAGGCGCTGCCCGCGAATCAAATGCCTTCCGCGCAAGCCAAATGCCCAAGCCCGACACTGCCCTATCAGAAGTAGCTGCAGCAATGTTACAGTCCGCTCGGTCGAGGTTCAAAGAGACCGAGACTTTCCAGTTTGCGATTATCCAGCGGCTCACGCTGAGCATCAGAACCCTGAGGCTAGCCGTGCCACCAGTCACGCAGCAGCGATCTGAACTGGTGAGGTTCTTTCAAACTTGATATTCGCAAGGCTTACCACGTTGTGTCTAGGCCTTGTTTTCTGCTCGGCAAGTAAATGGCGAACTGCACAGGACGATCCGGCCACATGAGCCCCCTTGCCGCGACCTTCAGTTGAGGTTAGGCGCATTCAGCATTCGTGGAGTAGCGCAGCACAGCACTCCAAACATGCAGATGACGGTGCGCGAGATCTTGGCCGGCTTTCCACATGGCACACGACTCTTCCTGTTCCCAGATACCCGCATTTCCATGCAGACCACGCAGAAAGACCACAAGATTTCTTACAGCTTCGCAATCAACCTTGCAGACCGACTCGCCGGCGAAAAGGGCATATATGTGGCACTCAGTTTCGCATCATGGAACTGGCTACTAGGGATCAAGCGCAGGTTCGAAACAGACTTGGAGGCGGCGCTCGCTGAAGCGGCTGCATCTGGCAAAGATACACCGCCCGCGCGCAGGCGCAAGACAATCGACACCGACCCGGGATTATCCAGTGCGGAAGAGGAGGGGACTCGTTCCGTCTATCACAGTCCCATGATGACGCCCCGCTCTCAGACACCAACCGGCTCAACGCCTGCATCACCACGCGGTGCTACGATGCCGATTCACACGTCTGCGAGCGCAAACATAATATCTATCGAACCTATCCGAGGCTCTCGTGGCCTAGAGTACGAGGAGAGCACGTCCCAGGTGTCTATCGATGCGCCGACGCTGGAGGTACTCGGTCGCGCAACCCCCGATATATCAAACACGCCAACATTCAAGGGGTTGAAGAAAGCGCTGCCGACATGGGTGCACGAGTACACGACGCTACCAATCGAGGAGATTATGAATGTGTTGCTGGAGGTGTATAGCAAACAGCTAAGGTCAACGAGGTCAGACAAGCCAGCTGAAGAATAGTAGACGTGGTTCCTTTCCATACCCCATTTATTTCTTAGCCTAGTTATTCGCTTTGTAACTTATTATTGCTCTCGTCTCTGCCGCATATATACACATTAATTTACTACCCGGTGATGCAGATCACGTAAATATCCGACGATCACCTGGCATGGCGCAATCGTGACCCCAGTGTCCTTATAACGCAAGAACCCAACGCCTTGACTCGAACCTCCCCCTTATTCTGTTCTCGGTACCATACTGCGCATATGTCAAGTTTTGAAGCAATACCCGTTCTTGACTGGTCTCTCACAACTAGCGGGCCCAAGCCTCGCGCCAAATTCATTTCACAACTCCGAAGTGCGATGACCGAGGTGGGATTCTTATACCTCTTGAATCCGCCCATAGACGAGGTTTGACCTTCATTACTAGTCAGTTTTATTTCGCGGGACTTACAGTAGGATTTGCCTAGAACCTCGTGCAGTCGATCATAGATTACGCCCCAAGGCTGTTTGACATGAGCCAAGAAACTAAAGACAAACTTCGTATGGTTAGCAATGAGTCATTTTTTGGATATACTAAGCTGGGGGCGGAAATCACAAAGGGAGCCACGGATTACCGAGAGATGGTATGCTTCATGATATTAGCCTGGTGGTATCGTGAACTAATCCCTATTCAGTTTGATTTTGGAACACCTGGAAGAGGGAAGCGTAACCCCGGAGGTCCCGAGTACCACCGACTCTGGGGTGAATCACAGGTACAATACGTAGTCAATAGTTGCCCGCAGTGATATCGACCTAATTTACTCCCCGTTCCAGTGGCCATCAGAAACCGATCTTCCAGGGTTCTATGCATCTTACTCTAAATATCTGTCCCAACTCGAATCCCTCAGCTTTGAGTTTATTTCCCTCCTCGCCGAGGCGCTCGGTCTCCCGCCCAACGCCTTTGACAGATTCTTCGATACGCCCAGAGAGTCCATGGTTCATCGGAACAAGGCAAGCCTTGAAACTATGCGGACAAGACTGAACGGTAATTGACTAGAATATGATCGAGGAACAGATTGTCAAATACCCAGTCATGCCCCAGGGATCGAGCGATCAAGGTGTCGGTCCACACTTTGACGGCGGATTCCTGACATTCGTGAGTCTTGTGTAACATTCCTATACTATTACTCACCTGCCCAATAGCTTTTGCAAGCGTCCCCGCATCCAGGGCTCCAAGCTCAAAACGCATGCGGTGACTGGGTCCCGGCCCCACCTCGTCCACGCACACTGGTCGTCAACACTGGCAAGGCACTCGAGAC
>WSLM01000057.1:5340-38133 GCA_019677335.1 Ceratobasidium sp. UAMH 11750 | reverse complement strand
ATCCGCTGGCTGGATCGCAATTTGGGTTTTATTTCCAATACAGAGGATTGACTAGTCTATATTTGGATGGACTTTTTCGGACTTTTGGGACTTGGGACCTTTGAGAAGTACTTGCAATTGCCGTAGTGACTGGAGCGCTCCTAGTCGCTTATCTGCCTAATACCTCAGCATCGCGGTGCTGACCTCTCACAGCCGAGAGGCCGTTGAAGCTGCTGTGCCGGACGTAATCGTCGAAGATCTCACCCAGTACGCGTGCGCTAATGTGGACTTACTCGGGTTGGAACTAACCTTGAATACAGTGCCACCACAACTTGGGATGGCGACAAGTTTGTCCTGGCCATCGTGTAACCTCTCGCGCCAGTTTCGATATGCCAATTGCCTCGCCTTCATGTAGTTATACAACTATTAATCTAAGATACAGGGGGCTTATAACCATATCGGAGCCGCATATAAGGAGGCTCGCCTGGTGGCGCTCCCAAATGTGAGTGACTATAGGGCAAGAGGGGATGTGACGGGCGAGAAGAAAGAGCCGCGGGTCAACCTCTCCTACGCATAACGTTCGATAGCGAGCAAAGGTAACAAGCATCATTGAAGAGCATGGTTTTGGTTCCAATAGGCAGACGCTACTTTAGGGATTAAATTTCTAGAGCGAGTACTACAACTAGCCATCTCGTGATACACGCGATTGGCTGCTACAACGGGTTAACGTGACTGCATCTCATCGCAGATTCCAAGCTAAAACTGACTTGGGACCTTTGCTCAACTGACATGTAATGGAGTTACTTACACGAAGCTTTGATCTATCGCAAGTAGCAAAGAAGTAATCAGAATGACCGCATTAGCAAGTCCACGCTGGAGCGCAACAGAATGTGCTAGTGAGCAGTCAAGATGATTAGGTCTTGTCACACATATTAGTTATTAATGTAGCTCACCTCTTTGACTCGACCCTCCGCCTTTTCGGCCGCTAACCAATCTTGAATCTGACCATTCAACGCCATGATATAGTCGGGATCGACGGACTCCGGCCCCTCGGCAAAGATTTCGGAGACTTGCTCCTCGAGATCCATCTTGATTGCGGCTCTCGTGCTGGCTTCCGAGTGGAAATCCGCTTCCCCGGAACTCTCTGCGCGTGCAGAACGATCATCCGACGTCTCGCCCGCGTTCGAGTGTCTAGCTCGCCCAGCTACCTTCGAGGAGGATGCTCGCTCCGGAGGAGGGCTGATAGGCCTTTGCTCGGGCGCCGGATCGCTTCGTGCGGCCAAGTATTCAGTCCGAAATCCGCAAATTTTCTCTGGAGTGTAGGGGCACCGGCATTCGGGACAAGTCGCTATGATAATAGCATCCTCAAAGTCTTCATCTTGTAACATAGCGTCTTCGGTTGCTCGTAGCATCATGTGTTCCAAGCATGGTCGACAGTATACATGGCCTTGGAGTCATGGGTCAAGAGCGAGACATAGTCGAGTCGGTGGAGAACACAAACCGCAGGCTGAGAGTACACCGGGCGGGCGTTCTCGCGAGTAGTTGTCGGTGCACAAGTCGCAGGAGGAAGCAGCGTCAATGATGAACATTGCAAGAGTAGGTCGACTGTCGTGGTCAACATAGTGCTTAGACGCTGCTGATCCCTTCAGGCACAGCGCTTACATAACTCTGGGTGCCTCAGCAGCTCCAAGACACCTAAACCAAGCACGTTCCGACAGAGTCGGCCTGGCGTACCTGGTGAGGGTCAGATGTGACACAGATAAGTCTTACGGTATCCCATTCGTCGGCTCATATGGCATGGCCGGGGAGCTTAGTATCCAGAGTGGCCGATGCGTAGCCCGATTATACCCACATCTTGTCCCTCAAATAGTACACCCGCGAGTGGGCACATTTGGTGGCTATATGCGCAAAAGCCAAGTCATATCTAGCGGAATCAAATTGTGGGCAATGAAAGTCTAAGTAACGAAAACAAGTACACGAAAGCGAAACAACTGCTTGGTAGCATGACTTCGATTCTGCTCCCAATTTCCCCTCCCAAATGGGGGATTATACACGCGCCTATCGGTACACTAATGGACGGTTTAGAATACTACAACCCGACTAGCGCAGGATATAGTGAGAAATGGCATTGAGAGACTTGCTTGATATGATGGTAGTGGGTCTACTCACAAAGAAACAAATACGTCTCGAAGCCCTTATCGTAACCGAAGGCTTTGCATCAGCAGTTGGATGCTGGCACGCAAGAGGACGTGCTGTAAAACATTAGACTATCACCAGTCTCGCAAGCGGTAGTAAACTCCACCTCTTCAACTCGACCTTCCAAGGCCTCGTCTGCTAACCACTCTTGGACTTGATGGTTCAAGGCCACAATATCGTCATGGCTCGCAGATCCCAGCCCTTCAAAAATGATGTCGGATATCTGTGTCCCGAGATTCATCCCTATAGCCGCCCCCGTCGAGATGTCCGAATTACTGTCGCCAGACCTCTCCGTGAAACCAGTGCTATCCTCGTCCGAGGTCAACCCCCACTCCGAGTGAAAAACAGTACCCTCAGACTCGGCCGCCTGACTGATGTTCGTAGAGTACGTAGCCTGCAGCCTACACGTATTATTCCGAGCAAAGGGAGATCGACACAGGGGGCAAGGCGCTAATCTCGGGAGATCGTTGACCGAAAAGTGGGGATCGTGGGCTGCCACCGCCCAGTCCACTCCTTCATGAGAGATGGCGCCTTGAGAGGTGTGTACATTTTCCACGCAGGATTGGCAAAATACATGGCCTTGAAATCACGAGTCGGGTGAGGCATGTTTAATTGAACGACAAGGGGGCGGCGAACCACAAGGAAGTACGTGAGGCGGGGATGCTTGCGAATATACTTCGAGACATACGTCGCAGTGGGAAGAAGTAGAGTCGATTACTAGCATTCAGTGCAGCCACAGAGGAAGTCACGAGGAAGTCGTGAACAACCAAACGGTAACAGTTCGGTTATGTAATCAAACGGAGCCAGACGGATGCTTTTTTTGTTCTTCTCTTTTGTTGACACTCGAGTTCGTCTCCATCGCCGCCCACAGTGTGTAAAACTTTATAATGGTAAATACCCAAACGATACACCCGCAACTATGGAGGAGGAGCACCAGTTTTTGGCGTCTTGAAGCAAGACAACGTTGGATGGGGAACTGTGGTCTGGATGGATAACACCATTGCGCCTGAATAAGTTCCTGTGTTACCGGTCATGATGCTCACATATATGCTCCTAGGCACCAAAGAAAGGAAAGGCGCCCAAGGAGGAGGCTACCGTCTCGCTTGGTCCCCAGGTCGCCGAGGGCGAGCTCGTTTTCGGTGTCGCACACCTGTACGCCAGCTTTAACGACACCTTTGTGCATGTCACCGATCTTTCTGGCAAGGAAACAATCACTCGTGTCACTGGTACGGAGTTCTAGCTTTATTTTTAATGGCTTTATGTGAACTCGTAGGTTTCGTTCAGGTGGTATGAAGGTCAAGGCTGACCGTGACGAGTCTTCCCCTTATGCGGCGATGTTGGCCGCTCAGGATGTTGCTACTCGTTGCAAAGAGGTCGGAATTACTGCTCTCCATGTTAAGCTTCGTGCTACTGGTGGAACTGGTACCAAGACTCCCGGTAAGCCGTTCCGTCCCTCTCAAGCCGATATCGACTTACATAATCCATCTTAGGTCCTGGTGCCCAATCTGCCCTCCGTGCGCTTGCCCGTGCGGGTATGCGCATTGGACGCATCGAGGATGTGACCCCTGTACCCACCGACTCTACTCGTCGCAAGGTATGTATAGACTCGCGCTCGATTTATAATTTGTACTTATGTTTCTTCCCCTACAGGGTGGTCGTCGTGGTCGCCGTCTCTAATTTGCCTTGTCCTTTCTCAATATCGCTTTGGGATCGTATCTTCATTGTGTATTCATCGCTACCTAAATCCATAGTCGCTGCACTTGACACGCAGCACGTCCGCACTTCGGCGTGTCCCGTGGTCGTGCATTCTTATCATTTGCGCTGTGAAGCCCTCTGCTTGGGATTATGAGTCTACCCCAATCCAAAACCAATAGGAAGTCATACGAAGGCATGAAGCGACCGTGCTTTGATCCAAGGCGTTTAGGTTGACAACTTGATGCACAGCCTTGGTCCTCGGCTGGCTCACTGTCTTAACCTTGAACAGCCATGTTTGAGCTTCCAGTTGTGAGGAAGACATAGTATTCTCCAACGATTTGATACGAATCTCACATCTGCAGGCATGCTTATGGAGCATGTGCCTTGCGTTGTTTAAGTTTTCCAACCAACCGTTTCATACGCTTTCAAGGATCAGAATACAGTCAAGCAAT
Source organism: Ceratobasidium sp. UAMH 11750 (assembly GCA_019677335.1). Classification (NCBI taxonomy): domain Eukaryota; kingdom Fungi; phylum Basidiomycota; class Agaricomycetes; order Cantharellales; family Ceratobasidiaceae; genus Ceratobasidium; species Ceratobasidium sp. UAMH 11750. The sequence continues at coordinate 33,811 of WSLM01000057.1, read as the reverse complement.
CACGGTTACAATCGCAACTATGCGCCAACGGAGCCAACCCATCACTGGTTGCCACTGTGCTTGGGGCAGCCCTCGCACTTGCAGGTGTTGGGGCTGAATGAAATCGGTGAGACGAGTAACGAGTGGGTAAAACTGGGAGAAACTTACGCGCAATTGCAGTTCTCCTACGGAAATAGGAAACAAGAGTTTTATTAGTACACGGGCCTGCTATTGGTAGGACCATGTTGAACAACGTACGCCGCAGTAGTTGACGATCTCAACGGTCTAAATTGGAGATAAGTACAAGCCAAACCTCAGAAATAATGGTCGGCTCACAGCAATCATGGTGAAGTTCAAGTGTGAAGTAGTGTGGATAAGAGTGAGGATGGTAGAATGCGATGTTAGGCCGGCCTGAACATCGAGGGGTTTTTATAGCCCATTCACGCGGGAACTAGACAGCCCCATCGTTGGCCGAATTCGAGCTGACCGCACGGACCGTCGGACATTGTCCGACGACCAAGTAGCTGGGGCGTGCCCACTGACGGCCAGTTCCATTGGTCGACGTATTCCCTGGCTCTAAGCTGCCCGAGTTCGTTGGTTCCTTCAGCATGCGCCGAGGTGCCGAGAGAGAATGGGGGTGTGGTGGGCATGAATCAACAACGTACCATACCCGAGATAGAGAGATATGGATAGCGCGTCCCCCGCCCACCTTGGCGAGTTACCCGAATTTTTGGGAGAGTTTTTCTGGGCGTTGTATGCGGCGAGGACGGGCAGTAGAAGGGGGAGGTGTTTTCGCGTGCTAGGCTACTTGGGGAAGAATAGTATAGGGGTGATTGTGGCCGATAGTGGTTCAGCATTCTAGGGCTATGACGATAGGTACCTGATGGGCACGGGTGTCCGCAAACTCCAATCTCCCACGACCGCGTGGACGACGGGGCCCAGCGTTCCACAATCATGAACGACAATGTCTATATTCATATGGTTTCGACAGTAAGCCCGGCCAACCTAACGAACGAGGGAACACCGACATGCCTTAGAGTTACGAATGAAATCCTCGGATATGATTTGACTTTTGCTTGATCCCGTGCCGTCTGACCAACCTCCTGGAAATCAGCAAACACCGCAATAGCATTCGCTGTGGGTTAGCTTACCAGAGAGAATGGCAAGGTCCGGCAAGATATTGAGACACGAAGGCACTTATCAGTGTAACCGCATCGGTGGGTTTCGACTGCACATCCGATCATAGCCGATCGAAGCCATGCGACCACGCAAAGCCCTCTGCCCCGTCGTAGGCTTTAGCGACGAGAGCCGATGTGACAGGGAGTGACGGGATGGGGTACAACGCGCAATAATAGAGGTTCGTGGTAAGCAGAGAGAGCGAAATGAGGGTGGGCGGGGGGACGTGGAAGAGGGAGGGGCCGTGATTGGTTAAAGGGAGGTAACTTACTCGTGATTTTAGGGGAAATATTAGCTGGTTGGGCACCTTGGAACTACCAGGTTTGTCTCTGAGCCGAATATATACTCGAATAACTGGCCAATAGAGCCGTTTCCCCCAACTGTGCGGGAGGGCAAGTCTGGCATTGGGCTGCCACAATTCGTAACAGTCCACGAGCGTGTTTGATCCCTAAGGGCATCTCTGTCGACTTTTTTCCGTAGAGCGCAACGAGAAAACGGAGGGGAGGGGGCTAAAGGGGGAGAAACCCAGAGCTCAGCGAGTATTTAACTGGTCCAGGCTTGGCGAGAAGGGGCGTGGCAGGGGGCATTCAAACGAGGAGCTCTAAAGGAATCCGTCCACACAGATGTTAGAACGAAAGGCCAGCAGAAGTAACGCATATAGTGAAGATGTAGATTCGAGCATGTGCAGCGCCGACTGTGGTGGTACTCGTTTTATAGTCGTCTGGTGCGGTTGTGATTGGTCGTGATTGCGAGGGTGGCGGAGACAGTCAGGAGCGAGACTAAGCACGCCATACTTGCGCAACGAGATACCGGTTACTCTTCCTGGAGATACCGGGAACGGAAGAGCCGTAGAACATTTTTTGTATCTTTTTGAACATGGGGCAGTTATGGTCAAGCAAGGCTCAAATCCGGTCACGTGTACGGCTGTTTGCTTCCCCGGCAAAGTTGGCCACCTGCATGGGGTGGCACGAAACAACATGTAGAGAGGGGGATATAGATACATTCACAAATAAAAAAAAGTAGGAATTCCACAATTTGAACAAAATACGCGGACTCATTGGATATGTGCAAACGGCACGACTTTCGCACCAATTTGTTTGTAAAAGTTTAGTAACCTCCGTTCCCCAGTTGAACCCCCAACTATATTCTTCGTACCGGCCGCATCAACAAACGACACCACAGCTCCAGGCATTCTAAACCGACCTACACGACCAGCAATATGACGATAATCCGCTGAGGATCCTACTCCCCCAATAATATAGATATGCGAGAGTGTTGGGATGTCAAGCCCACGCACAGAAGACGTGTTCGTGACGAGCAGGGTGGGATTGGGAGATGGTTCGTCCTTTGATGTCACGGCACTACTGGCGGTGGGCGTTCGGTTATTTTTGCCATCGGATGCCGCTGATACAGAAGTGGGAGCAGACGACGTTAAGTTTGTCGAAGCGCCCTCTTCGTTTGGTCTTGAGATATGCTCGATTTCGTCGCGAAGACTCAATAAACGCGCCTCTACACCAAGCTTTCGGAAGGCCTCGACAACTGGTACCACCGAGAGGCCCGCAGGGACAACGCACATCGCCCGATTGGTCACGTCGAGCGCAACCGAGGTAGCAATAGCTTCGAGGACGCTTGGAGGAATGCTTTGATTTGTGGAAGGATGCGAGGCAGTGTGGTTTGCGTCGTGCGATGCGTCCGAGAGGCGATCGTACACATCCGTTGGTGTCGTGCCTTGATTCGGGATTGCCGCCAGTACCAGTGCAGGATCGTGGGTTAGGATACCAGGCTCTATCTCTAGCCCAGGGTTTTCGTCATCGTTCGCAACTTGTGCATTCCGTAGGGTTCCGTCCGGTCCCACCGCAACCGCCGAATGCACAATCCTGTCATTGTTGCCCGAGACGAACCCGTCATCTTCTCCACGTGAGGACTTGACCCCGTCCAGCCGCACAACTCGTTCAGCCATCCACCCATTTTGTGCAAAGAGCCATTTCCGAACATGCATCCAGAGTGTCGCACTCATCATCACCATCTGAGGTTTGGGTCGCTTCAATCGCCAGATGTCCTCGAGTATGTGGTCAATGGCTTGAACGGCTTCGGGGCGGTGCCGGCGTGATAGTCGAACTTCTTGATATCGCTTTGGGATGTTCATGACGACATCGACTTCGTCGACTATGATTCGCTGGATTGAGAGGTGTAACATCAAGGGGTGTTTGGGATGTGCCATGGCGTCGATTAGAGCCCCGGGCGTTGCAATAAGGATCCGTGGTTGTGTCTTCTTTAGTGAAGCGAGAACAGAATCGACATGTGGCCGAGCGAGAACTTGAACCGGCGAGGTGAGCGTGTCAGTCGAGCCCTCAGGCACCAATTTTTGGCACCAGGATTCGATTTGGTATGCCAAATCTCGATGAGGGACAACGTAGAGAGTAGTTATTCCAAGATGTGGCCGCTGAGTTTCGGAAAGAAGGGCCAAGACACTCCCGAAAGTTCTGACCCCAGCAATATAGCGTCAAGTTCAGCAAAGTTGGATAATCGATGTAAGACTCACTTTCCGCTCCCAGTTTCGTCCATCAGGATAACATCCCCGCCCCTATGAATGGCCGGTATAAGTTGCGCCTGTATCGGTGTAGGATTTTTGACATGCGGAAATGCGACGCGGATGGCCCGAATCAGCGCGTCCGGGTCTGCTACCGGCGTCAAAGTGTTGACTGGTGATCTAGGAACCCAAGTCCTCCGCTTAAAGGTTTGATACCCAGGTTGCAGGGGTCGACCGTGATGTCTCTCTTGGGGGTCATGCTCATCGCGTCGACGGTACGAGTTCTCAAAAGAGTATCTGTCTCTCCGCCTAGAACTAGAGTTGTCTCGATAATCCCTACTAGTGCCACGGCGATAGTAAGGTTCATCCTCAGAGACCCTGCTTGAATCGTTTATATGTTTGTCATGGCGATCCCAGCTCCAAGATTTTTCATCGAACCGAGGCGAAAACCGTCGAATGGCATCACCGTAATAGCGAACAAGATACGATCCGCATCGGGTATACAGTTGTTTATCCAAAGCACTAGGAGCAATTCTGTTCCCTTGCCTCAACGCATTTCTTAGCATAGTACAAATCACCTAGGAGAAAACCAGTAGGAGGGTTGCCAAGCGCTCGGCTGTTGCTAAACTTTCGGCACGTGACCAGTGATCGCTGCCGTGGTGGTACTCGACGCTACTCGTTATCCCGCTTGGGGTTCACGATGGCAAAAGAAACCACAGTACGCAATATTCACGTCCCTCAAGCCATAGGGAAGCACAACGCCCCGTTTAAACTCTCAGCGAACTTGGTGTAGTGGCCAGGGTTAAACGCCTCCTGACTATATGCTCCTTTCCGTCACTCAAACCGAAAGCTTCCCGGAGCTACACTCCTTCCTCTGATCTTGAATCTCGTAAAATCTCTTTCTGTCGTATTTTTGATGCGTTCTATAAGAGCGTGCGAAGTCTGGACTCGAGTGAAAACCCCCCTGGCCAATACCAAACCTATCCTTCATCACCCCTTCACGCGAAATGCATGGTAGCCGAGGCACCTCGTGGCCCTCAACGTCACCACCCCCAGGCTCCGCAGCTCTTTTCCCGCCCCTCGGGGAAGCTCTACCCGTTTTACTATAGCAGACAACCCGCCCACAGCGTGGACATCCCTTTCACGTTGTATGTCGAATGTTCATTGGTCAAGTAACTTCTCGTGCTCCATCCCTAACCGCCTTCTCTGTGATCATTCGGAGAGGCGCACCCGATCCAAGTCGATGAGCGATTTTATGGACAACGGTGGTCATGTATAGCTCCAGACTTTCACGGATATTTAAGCAAGCAGAATATCTCTCCTTGCTCGACATTCAAGAATCTTATTCATCTTTCATCTCATAACATCAGCTCTAAAAACCATCATGATTAGTGTAAATGAGCTTGTGTAGCTTCTGTTCGAACTGGACTGACATTTCGGTTGCAGGTCTTCGAGGTTCACTGCGGCGTGAGTGCATTGCGTGGCTCACGACTGAAGGTAATATAACTTATATCCCCCTTACTATCCAACGTATTTTGGCTGCTGACAGGAAAACTGCACTTGGTGAGTCCCGTCGCTCCGCCTCCTTTGTTTCCCTTGCTTATGAGCACACATGCGCCTTTAGTGGTGATAACTGCTCTTGCGAGGGTTGCCCGAAGCGCAAGAAGTAAATCTATTGCGGTTCAATAGTCTCCGTGGAGGTCTGTGCTGCGAGTTGCCTGACACACCCAAGTGTAACACGCCGCCGGTGTTTGAAAAATAATTAGCGCATTATGCTTACCGTTGTGATATTGATAAGCTGGGCCTTTGTGAGAGACACAAAGCCACCATTTGACTCGATATGCACTTGGCCGTCAACCCCGTTATAGCCAAATCTGGAGTTGTTGGGCTGCGGACCTTGCACTCGCCCATGTCATTCTGGAGCTGCGTAAATAGTTTTTGAGGATACCCCCAGAGGATCCTCGAGTACACCCCGACCGAGGCATCCCCGGCCATCGTCCAGATCATAATGGACGTTCCCGCCAAATCGCAATCTACAGTGGAACCTCCCTCGGCCAATGCTCAAAGGAGTTAATCTGTTGGTTGGACCTTTTTCGTTTAAAACTCCCAAGCCAACCCCCTCCTTTCTGCTTTACTTGTTCTCATTTCCATGTGTCACCGTATTGGGTTTGTTATCCTCAACTTGTGGTCAGTCATTTTTCCATATTGTGGTGAATTTAGAGCTCGCATCCTGAAGCTCGTGCTTTCGCGGGTGTGTCCATAAAACCACATGTTGCGTATTCTGGCGCCATAATGTATGCGCTGGCTAACAGTCTCAACCGAAGCACCACATACCCCTTCAATGCAAAGGCACTAAAGGCAAAAACTCCGATCTTACTCGGGGGATCTATAAACAGACCATTCAATGAGTTGCTCGAGGATCAATTTCATACCCAGCCCTCACGTGACATGCGGTCCTGCATGATATGCATCTTCATTTCTGATTTGGCCATACTTCGTTCACTGCTCGTGCGCGGCCATGAGAGATGCGAATGTCTTCAACTTGGCACGCAGCCTCCCTAGAATGGTGAATAAGATGGCTTTCTAACTAGTGCTTGCATTCCGCCGACTCATCTCTGAACCGCTTAGAGCTGGAAACCAGTAAATCTTTGGTCAATATGGAACCGTTCGCTGGGGCCCGGGACGTCTGGTACCAAATTTACCAAATCTTCAAAAACGCTATTCCAACAACGATGGGCATCAAAGCGATTCATACGAGCCTACCACGGCGACTGGATCGCCGAAAAACGGTTCCAACGATGGTTCCTTCCCGAGACTTTACCAGACACTCGTCATCCCTCTCCCACCTCTGCTTCGCCGTCAATGCAAGAATATGCAGGGAGGAAGCAAGTGCAGAAGACAACGGGGGACCAGAAGCCGGTTCCTGTGACAAGCTTGATGCTCATCGAGGTCGAACGGCGAATCGATGTGTTTTTGTTTAGGTGCTGTTTCGCGACGAGCGCTTGGCAAGCAAGGCAGCTTGTTGTGCACGGAAAGGTCAAGCTTAACGGGAAGAAGGTACGTTGTTGTTCGAGCCGAGAGCACGGATTCATTGACATATGGTGGACTAGTGCACAAACCCGAACATACCTTTGAACCCAGGGGATATGGTATCTGTTGACCCGGAGGCGATCGATATGCTGAAGGTAGTCAAATCTCCGGTAGAAGAGACGTCTGGAGATGCGACACCCGAGACAGAGACAACAACTGAGCCCAAAACACCAGTTGACCCCGAACCCCCGGCGTCGAGTTCGGAATCCAACACATCTACACATGAAGCTGTATCTAAAACCGAATCCACCCCCTCGACTCCAACCCCTGCCTCTCCCAAACCCAAATCTACCCTGGACACGCCCAAAACGTTCATCAACCCGGCCACCAAAGCGACAGTCCTCAACCACCGCGGAACGTCTTTCTCCCTTCCTGCTTACGCTTCGCCACAACTCTTCATCCCAGCGTACATCGAGCCCGCGTTTAACACTTGCTCGGCCATCTACGTGCGGCACCCAACTGCGCGTCCGGGATATTCAGAGATCCCAAGTCCGTTTGGGGCGGGTGGAGAGGTGATGCGGTTTGCGTGGGAGTGGTATAAGAAGGTACGGCCGAGGATGAGGGGGCGGAAGGATAGGTGGATTAACCCGGTGAGTTTGTGTTGGTTGACGGTCCGTGATGGAATTGACTGATGTATTGCGGGAATAGAGCGGGGAAAGAGGAAACTGGAAGATGGTTCAGTAGATGTAAACAAGTCCTCGGCTTGTTTGGGGAGTTCAATCGGGCAACCGCTACTTCGTTCAAAATGCGAATGCGTGTAGCGGCCTATAATACATAGATCAACAAACTCCACCACTCTGCCTCGTAGTCAGTTAAGTCTTAAACACGACGATCAATATCAATAATACTAGAATCAGCACCCCAATCGCAACTGCAGAGCCTGCCGATGGATTATTGTTAGTGTGCTCGCCGTTGTGAATACCGTAATAATTTAGGCGCACTATTATCCCTTGCCCCACGAGCAACGTGATCCAACCGCCTCCTTGCACGGCCGAGCCGGTCGTGAGTCGAATCAAGCTCGTGATCCAACGACTCCAATAGTCCGGTATGTACGTCCAGTTCGTCGTTTATTTGAATGGATATATCGCGCTGGTTTCGGATCGAGTTGGAAAGTCTGTCAAGGTGGGTATCTTGCTCTATCAACGAAGCAACGTATCAGTAAGTCGGTACACATGCTGGTTCTATCAGGACTTGCCATCCATCATTTGCCGTTGTTCCAACATGATCTCGTCATGCGTTGGTCCGTCCTCATCAGCGGGCTCGTCCTTGTATGGCCTATATATCCCGTCATCCAGTCCACCATTTCGCGGAGGTGGCGACCGAGGCGGAGAGAGAGCCGGGGGTGTAGGAGCGCGTACGGGGGGCAAGCTGTTCTCCCAATTAGCTGTATCACTCTGTAGAGATCTGGAGTCGAGTAAATACATACCTCTCAATGTCCACGTCATTTCCAACCATGCTCCGCATCCTCTCCCACTGCTCCCTCATTGGCTTAACTTCATCCCTGCCCGCTGGGTTGACCTCCATATTTAGTATACTGGTGCGTAGTGCACCCATATTCTTCGCGATTTGGGTGACAAGTGACGCAGGAGGTGAAGGCGAGCCAGGAAGAGTAGAAAATCTCTGAAGCTCGAGTATTTGGGACAGAGTTTGTGCCGAGAGCGCTGTGAGGTGCGAGAGAGACATGATGGGGTTGGCAGGGAAAGTAGTACGTCAACAACCACTCGTTTGATCGTTAATTAGGCTAGCGGCTAAGCCAGTGCAAGGTAGAGTCCCCTGGGCCGTTGTTTCTCCAAGCCGTGTGAAGGTTGAGTTGGTGCCTCTACAACGCTGCGGTGGTGAGGAACCCCTGGCCGGTATTGCAAATATTCCAGTCGGCGCTTATGGTTGCATGTGGCTAGCGCCACTCACACGCGCCACCGACCTTCGCCCCCAGCCTTCCGATTCAGGTTGAATACGGATAGCCAACTTTGCATAATATAGCTATTAAGCCCATAAGGCGTCATATAGTTTTTCTTTACCCTAGGTGTCACGATGCATAGGAAGAACCCGCCAAGTGGATTACGGCAACCACTAGCGAATCGGATGCCTCGTTGCTTGCTGCCTGGCTAGACTGGGTGTCGTAGGAATTATGACCTGGAAATCTAGGCAGTATTTTTTTCCCCTAATTAACCTGAGGGTCACGATTGTCATACGTGACATCCAAAAAATGACCCTTCATATCCAACATGGTTTGATTCAGCCGCCGCTAATCTTCATGCAGCACCTCCCCTCTTCCCTCACCGGCCCATGCATTCCAGGCCATGATATCTTCTCTTACTTGATTTATGTTACTAGATCATGTATGCGCCCGGTAATTACGATCTAGCGAGGACCAGACGTGTCCAAAGTCGTTCGACACCGCAATGCTACCTCCTATGCTGTACTAATTTCTCTATTTAGAATGTTTTTACAAGATTTTGGAAGCACTGGATGTATTTGAGTATATTTACGCTTCTCCATAGGGGCTTCGACGATGCGCCTACTCAAGTCGGTTGTGTGCCGTGGCAGAAACACCAAGAACCGCTTGCGGTATGATAAGCTGGTCTCCGACGGACCAGCTAGAGTTTACCCAGTGCCCCGACTACATTAGTTGCTTTGTGTAAAGGCACGCTTGCGATTGCAATCTTGAGACACCTCCCGATGCATGTCTCTTAGCACCCTTGCGGAGGTTTTATCACTCGCGATAATTTTTCATTCAAAACTTCGATTGCAAACAAGGCATATCAGACAATCCATCAAGTTTTTCACACTTAGAAGTCTTCCACCATGTCCTGCATTTGGGGAACGAGTTAGGCAATGATGTAAATGCCGCGTCCCACTCACCGTAGTATAATTGCCCAACTTTTGGCTTATTGCATCGCGGACATGGGAATATACACCCGAGTTCACTACACAAGATATAATCTCAGAATTTTCGCGGATAAAATCATCCAAGCGTACTCACATCTCATTGTTTGGAAGCCTGGTGATCTCGCCGTCAGCCCCACCAACATCGGATCGAAAGTAAGGAAGATATACTCACAGTTGAATGCAGAAGCCGACTTGCCCTCCAACTTGGGAACAAGAGGATTGTTTATGTTCTGGCCAATATCTAAGAAGCATTTGGGGCGGTTAGGACTAAACATGATTGGAAGTCATGCTTCGCTTACGATATATGAAACCACCTAAACCTGTCATGCAGTTCAGTAAAAATGCTGGCGCTGGCCTAGCCCTGACTTACCGACGTCTACGTCCCCGCGAGAGTCCTTACAATGGGCGATTTGGAAGTTGGTACCGTTCTCGGATGTAGATTGTCTGCGCTCGTTTGATGCTGACCTGACACACTGGATGAAGGGAATATTTGCTTACTGCTTGAAGATTTTCAGCGCCCTATCATCGTTGGACAGCCCCTTCATTGCGTCTACAGCAGTTTGTACGGCTTCGACCCCGGAGGGCTTGACAGGAGAGTAAATATAATAAGTTCCTGTTGCCATTGCACAAACAACTTACTTCGAGACGATCCGCCATGCATTTCATGATGACTTGATCGACAGAAGGCGAATTGCCCAGAGGTACTTGAATGAGGTTGGGGCGTTCGCACTGAACAAAAAGTACGTTAAAGCGGAGGGGAAAACGGGGGGGATTGATGCAGTATTTACCACCCAACCAATCTTCTCAAGGACCGATCTGCATACCGGGAATAAGGAGAATGAAACAGGTGTACCTATGACGATGTCAGTAACTTACCTGAACTCATTGTACCTGCGGATGGTAATGTCAGTACTTGTGAGGGCAGCTGGCCAATTAGCTACGGCGGCTTACCAATTTTCTGCGTCCGTGGACCGGCTGTACCTCCTGTCCGCTGCCAGTTGCGCCAACAGGGTTGAGTTAGCAACGTCGCTCTGAAAGTCGGAGTACATGAACGCTACATCCAAGTCCGGTGATGGTCCCTCTCATACCCTTTGTTGCTTGCTAACACTTGACTGTAGTTAGATGAAAACTTAGTTGGGTTGCACGAAGTACGGGTGGGGAGGACGTACATCGAATACGAGGATGGAACCAGCGCACACAGTACCGGCCCCGTCGGGGCGAGCGATGTGCAGGTTCTTGACAAAGTAGGTAGACATGTTAACTTGAACTTGAAAAACTAGAGAAGAATTGGGATGTTCTGAAGTCTGGTTGGACGAGGTGCAGCAGGCCGGCTTTATATATCGCCCGTCGGCAGGTGCCCGGGGTATGCGTCGGTATTCTTACGATGCTAGGACTGCTCATACCCTCGTCAACCGCAATTAATCAGATGGACGTTGTTCGGGGAGCAATGAGGGATGAATGGAGATCGCGAATTTGTATACAACAAGAAGACTACAAGAAGCCATGAGGCTGCGGGAGCGAACATCAGCAAGTGCAGCCATCCATTTTGCTCTGGGTAATTCTTGTTATGGTAAAGATTAAACACTAAATCCTGTGGTATGATAGACTATGAGATTTCCGTGAGATGGGTGGCGGACCTCGTGAATAGATTGCACTTGAACAATACGTATCGAGAGGGTGTGTTTCAACACCCTAATTCTCACGTTTACGCTCTAATTTCTCTGTCAGAGCTTGAGAAAGAGGCTAAATGCGTCGAAACTCGGCGCCCTCCTTGAACCGCCTGGAGGGTAGCTGCCCTGGAATGGATCTGGCAAGTTAAATGTGGATAGCCAACCCTGCATACGTCACGTCATTGATCGGCTCAGCACGGGGATCGACATCGTGCGGCATGCTCGCTACTCGGCTCACCTTGCATCATATGGTTCATCCGTATCCTGGGAGGTAATGTAATAGACAACACCTCACGTCGATCAACCGCAAGTAGCTCGGTCGGCGGAGACATGGAAATCCACCGACGAGACGTGGCGTTGGAGTAATTTGAACGTTGGCATATGGTAGCGAAGAGGGAATATACGAACGTCGATATATGCGCCCGCATCGAAGGGGGGGGGGAGCTTTTGATGTGTATTCAAGCGCCGAGTAGCATAACGTTACTTGCAAAACTGGGCTATATGCGGCATCAGATGCGAACTATTTTCGAGGGAACTTGCGTACGTCTACATGCATGATAAAGGCTGCCTATCGCGAGCGTGTGGGACATATACACTAGACGCTACAACCACCGATAGTAAGCACCCCTTTGCCCTCAATCAAAAAACTTGACAACTGTGACTGGTAATACGATTAATACCCCAACAACAGCTTTGGATGTAAAACGTGAATCAGATAGTAATACACTCGGTTCTCCGAGAATACTAGTATGTTGAACTGCCCCTGGTTTTTACATCGGAACATCAGCGACATAATCCTGTGGGAGACATAGTTAGAGAGAGTTTTTACAAACACGGCGCGACGCTCACATTAGCATAGTCGCCTAGTTTCCGGAGAACCGAGTCGCGTACCCTGTCGTAGTCGTATTTGTTGACTGCCAACGACACAACATCAGACATTTGCGTACACACGCCATAAAACGAACTCACGAGTCATTGTTTGGAAGGCTGGCCAGGTCCCCGCGCGTCAGCACCATTCACATTGGAGGTTGCGAGTATACTTACCACTGCGAGCGTCGGTTGATTGATTCTTCAGCTTGGAAGACATGGGGTTCTTCACGGCTCGGTCGACGTCTATAAGCATTAGGTTAGGCTAGGATTAAACGGGCTGGCTGTATCTTACGATACACAAAAGCGCCTAGTTCTATTGTAAAACTTAGTAAGAGTATTGAGATTAGCGTATTATCCTACATACCAATTCCCACACTACCGTCGCTACTGCTGCAATACCCAACCTGGAAATTGGCACGCGGGCCGCTCGAAGATTTTCTGTGATCGCGTGTTGAAATCCGCTATTCGGTACCGAGTACAAAAGGCGCAACTCACGAACAAAAAACCTGCAGCGCCTTCTCGTCGTCTGACATTTTCTTGATTGAGTTGACCGCAATTTCTACATTCTTGGACTTCAAAAACTTGTTAGGATAGTTTAGGCTTTGTCCTGGCGTAAAATCATATAACAAGACCCACGCCAAGTTCACTCTTGAGGCGATCCACGACGAACTGGCCCGCAGAGATCGAGTTGTTGAAAGGACGCTTGTCAAAATCGAAGTCATGGGCCTATCCCAAGCTGTGTAAAAGGGTGGCCGGGCTATACCATCGCTGTACGTACCATCCAACCGATTTTCCCCAATCTATATCTATGCGCGATGAACGGTAGCGATAGTAAGCGTGAACTGAGATATAGATCTATAGTGACACTTGAGAACTTACACGTAATAGTGGTACCTAAAGTAGACCACGTTAGCACCTGCAACTAGTAGCACACGCGCTAGCCTACCAGTTATCCGCATCATTCGTTCGGTCGTAGCTCTTATCTGCCTCAATTTGGGCAAGCAGGGTCGAGTTTAAGACATCCGCCTGACACAATGCAGATAACAGTTGTGAGAGCAATAGGAAACGACTAGGTTGAACTGCACCTTCTGGGCCTTGGAGAGTTCTCGCTGTTTGGGCAAATGGTTGGTGACTTAAACTGTTAATCGGGTGAAATATATAACCACATACGTCGAATATATACAACCCGCCAGCGGACACACTCGCAGTCTCGCGGCCTGCAGCTGTGCTATCGATGTCGGTAAAGTAAGATGACATATCGATTGGATAGCACCAGGGAAAGGTCGAGTCTCAAAGGTGGGATCGGGCGAGGCAAGGGGAGATCAACGGGCGGGCATTATATACCGTGTGTCGGTACGAAGTCCAGGTGTTCATCAGCCTATTTGCGATGCTATCGGGACTACCCAGCGTTTCTGTCAAGCACAATCAGAGAGTAGAAGAGTCGGTGAAGTTCTTGGATTTATATGCCGCCAGTAACCGATGGAAAAAATACACGCGAGTACAGCTCCTGAAGCCGAGTGTCGTTTGCGATGGTAGATACTCAAGATTAACCCCTGTGGCACGGTTGTATAAGGAAAGAGTGTGCACGATGTGCATCAATATCGTGGACAATTCGTGGGTTTGGTGAGGCATCGCGGAGTGGAAGGAAACGTGCCAACTCACGAGGCGAATGCACCCCAATCTCCCGGTGTCACTTCCGAATTACTCCTTTGTCGGACGGGTCATGGAGGAACGCGAAACACACGTGGCTACTCCGTGAGGAGATTAGAGAAGTGGAGGCGCGCGGGAAGGGTGGTTGGGTGCCAAAACATGTGGGCCGGTCATACCAAGAGGTGTAAAAACGAAGAAAAATTATAGCCTCCAGATGTGACGGCAATGAGTTCATTTTACTGCAGCCGGGTATTGAACTGCATACCCGCTCGGATTGGTCAAAAATCCGGGGTGGTTGTTCATTCCAAGCGCCGATCAGCTGAGCGCCAATACAACAACAATCGGCTGCAAACTCGCCCTCGAAACCCCGGTCCTAGCCACGTTACTTCCTGAGCCCACATTATACCCATATCCCACTTGGTCAGACTGTAGACAAACTTGATACCAGCGTTTTTGGTTTCTAGCATCACTTATGGCAAATCATTCGCACAATAGGCAAAATCTCTCACCCTCTTCTGTCTTGGCGATACCAGAGCTAGTTCACCTCATCTGCAGTTTTTCGGACAAGCAGAACTACGTCAACCTGATTTATCTCTGTCGCTACACGTTTGCTTGCGCAGCACCAATTGTCTGGGAGGATGTTGACCTCAAATCTGTTCTACTTTTGATACCGGGAGTAAGGGTTACAGAAACGCGAGAGGGCCATGAGCCTGCGAGTGTAAGCTGATAAGAATGGGTATATTAGCGTCTACTAAAGTTTCGCACAGATCTTTGACTTTCCTGCTACACTAGACTTGACGCGGCTTGAGGCCTACAGCTCGTATGTCAAGGTACTTAGGGCAGCTATACCATATATCATCAACTTTCCCGATGAATGGCCCGATCCTGGATTGCGAACGCCGTCAAAACATCTGCTACCCAATTTGCGCCGTTTGATCGTTAACTCGTTCGACCCAGTTGATCAAAATTATGTCAATTGGATCCCCAAACTGCTAGCTCCGAGTTTAAAAGAGTTCGAAATGTGCGCAATTTATCTCGAGTATAGCTCAGGAGAGGACCAAATTGAAGAACACTGGTGGATAAGTGGGGAGACGTGCATGAAGCTTACCGACAAGCTCTATCAAACGTGCCCAGATATCGAAAACTTGCAAATATTTCCCAGGAGAGCTCAAAAGAACCAACCCGACAACTGTACCACGATCTATACCAAACTCGCAAGCCTGCAGCAACTTCGTTCCCTTGTGCTTGGTGAGGCCGACGCTGGTCAAGAGCTCTTCCAGACCATGGGGCAGCTCCAGAACCTTGAAAACTTGTCGATCGTTAGCGACTGGTCGGAGGACCCACCAACAAGTGACGGAGATCCAATCTGCCTGTCAGATGGCTTGTTCCCCGCCCTTCGACACCTCACGTTGTCTGGGGTTGACACATGCATCGTTCGACGTATCTGTGATTCGCCGCAGCTCTTCCGCCGCCTGATTTCCGCCTCCATCATATATGCTGATGAAGATGAGCTCGATTCCAAAGAACTGCGTACTCGCTTATTTGGTGCTATGAGGTGTTTTAGTCATGGGAGCTCACACCTCGTTGACTTGACTGTTCTTACCTCTGGTGCTAGTGGTTATTTCTGGCTGTTCTCGTCTTTTATCGACACGTTTAAACAAATGCCGCTGCGCCGACTCAGGCTTGGGGGTGTCGACCTTAATCCTAACCTCAAAAAGGGGCGAAATCGTAATAAGGTCAACAACCCAGCGCTGAAATGGGAAGACTTCCTAGCTGCGGTTCCTGGCCTGGAAGAGCTGCGCCTTGATAACCAGTCACTTGAACTCGAAGACCTAGGAGGTTTCGCCAGTGCACTTCCGAATCTTCGTCTATTAGCGCTGCGATCCATCGAGCCTGGCGAAACACCCTGGGGATGCGATTTGGCAACCGGGGCACGTGCCGCAATCCAACCTATCACCATACGCTACCGGCTATATCTCAGCTGCGGTTCACTTGACGGGGTGTTCGCCTATGACGTTTCAAGGTGTGCTGTGATCTTACATGAAGAAATGTCGGCTGACCCGTGGATTAGGTATACTTATAAAATTTGGCCAAACGCGACATTTGAGGCGAGCATGGATTGGCGTGACCCGGAGAACCATGCCGACAGCTGGTTTGCCGCAGCTAGATGGAATAAAAAGATGGAGTTGTTGAGGTCCGGTGAAGCCTAACATAGGACCGGGTACTGATCCTACCCGCATATGCGACGGTATTTTTTGCTATGTACGGAGTGATAAGCGGTGTCGGCTCATTATACATTATTCCTTCGTCGCTTGCACGATATTTCACTCTTGTAATTCCCGAACGACTCGGAGCAAGATGTTACAGGTGCTACGGATGATAGTAAGGGGCGTTCTGTCCAAGAGTACCGCCCATCGTACTGAACTGCCGCCTTGACGGCGTCCAAAATTAGGCATATATGTGGTGTGCGCCTGCAAAAGCAAGCTCTGGGGTATCATCTAACCAATTTGGCGCCTCCGGCAAGGCGAGCGATATTTGAAATTCTGAAAACCTACCCTTGAATGCCGAGAGCTCGTGACATCTGCCTCCCAGTTGTCCCCCTCGACAGATCTTATCTTTCAGGCACGAACACTCTATTTTGACTGTTGGGTTTTCTTTGCTGGCCAAACCATATACGCGGGTACCAACGAGCCTTGACAAGTGGACTGCCGAATATGGTCCTTCTATCGCTAAGCCATAGCGTCATATCGGCAATTTTTTTTGCTTGGGGAATGGAACCTGTTTGCGCACATGGCTTGCCTTGATTTCGGCACGATTGCCAACAAATTCCAACTTGCCCGCAACGAGTTATGAGCATCTGACCGTTACTCAGCAGGCTAGAGCGCACCTCTTGCTCAGGTAGCTTGCGCAGAACCACACGCTTCTGGTGCACCCGCTGGTTTACTCGCAACCATGACAGACATCGAAAGCCAAGCGCGTCCGGTCGAAAACAACGTGTCACGAGATGAATTAGCTCACGATCTGTCGCCCACTGATGCATTCGAAAAAGATATTGACCGCTCGACTTTGCATAGCGCCTCGATCGAAAATGAACCATCCAAGGGGGACGAGGAAACGATCAAGAAGCCAGCTATGATACAGGCTGCTGGCCCGACTACATGTCCTATTGGGCAGGTTGGAAGCGACGACTTCGTCGAGGGGGGATTCGAAGGGTGGAAAGTCATTTTTGGGTGTGCTTTGATTGCGGCCCCCACAATTGGTGAGTTATGTATCGATTTTGTTCGAAAAACGACGTCTTACCTTTCCTAGGATGGAAGTGAGTCGAGGCTGCCACGGTTGGTTTAGCGCGTGATCATGATGTTCCGTACCCAGCCTTCTTTGGGGAGTTTTCCAAGAATACCATTCTCGACATTTTCTAGCCGGAACACCCACTGCGACGCTGAGCGCTGTCGGGTCGTTGCAGAACTCGGTGAGCAAGCCTTGAATAAAACACAATAGCTTAACCTGACATAGTATCCTTGTACTTATGATAGCTCATGACGGCTCTAGCGTTTGTATCTGGAAAGTTTGGTGATAAATAGTAAGTATGCCTGCCCCCCGGGACAATCCTCATGCTGATCATGACTTCAGTGGATACAAAGTGCGCAACCGACATTCTTAGGAACCCCCATCCTGACAAGTTCGTTCATCCAGCGTTTTATCGCGGTGGGCTGCAGCATCGTTTTCCTTGGCCAACTTTGCGCATCATTCTGTCATAGCCTTTGGTCGATCTTTCTGACACAGGTAAGTCTGCAGCTTTCCTAACGAGAGGTTTTATTCACCAGTCTGGGTCTCACAGGGGATTATGCAAGGGATAGGCTGCGGACTCCTGCTGCCGATGATATTCGCAATTCCTTCTCAGTGGTTCAGAAAGCACCGAGGGGTAGCAACAGGGGTTGTTATTGCAGGATCATCGTTGGGAGGGGCGGTACCTTCACTGGTTGTACAAGTAAGCCAGAGTCGTTTTTGGCCTTTTGAATCAGAGAGTTGAGATTACTCTTCTGCCAGGCCATGCTTACGCGGATTGGGTTCCACAAGACTCTATTAATATACTCCTTCGTCCAAGGAGCTGTCATGCTTGTCGGAGTTCTTCTCATCAAGACGCGGTTCCCCGCGTCTCAGATTGCGACCAGGCACGAAAAGATCAAGTGGGTCGATAAGCAGTATTTCAAAGATCCTGTGTTTTGGAGTTTTTGGACTGCGTTGCTCTTTGCCGTATTGTGAGTGGCGTCCTCCATGGATTATTCTCTATACCTAACTCCAGCTTTGACCCAGCGGCTACATGACCCCCTTTGTCTTCATTTCGGTATACACGTCGGAAAAGATTCCCAACATATCATCTCAACTAGCCAATCTACCCATCTCAATCATGACATTTGCTAGTGCCATCGGCCGTACAACCGTTGGACTAACCGCAGACCGAATCGGATTTGTCAACTCGTTCATACTCGTCGTGCTGTTCAGCGCATTTGCTCAGGCCGTGTTATGGAACGTTGCAGCAGAGAGCTATGCAGGGATCATGGTATTCTCGTGCGTACCTCTTGCTCTTTCGTCCAGTTTTGACAACGCGGGATTGACGGACCCGGCACGTTACAGTGTGTTGTTTGGGTTAATTGGCCCCTGTTTCATCAGTCTTGTTGCCCCTGTCGCGGTGACTTTGTACGGAACCCATAATCTTGCTACACTCACTGGATTACTGAACTTATCTAACATGCCTGGTAAGTCCCTACGCCTCGATCTGTCGCTTCTTGTATCATTTCAGTTTATTTTAGGGAGTTTGAGCGGGCCTCCTATCGGAGGCGTCATTCTCGACAGCTCGAGGCACAATTGGCATGCGCTGGCGGCATACAGCGGGCTGGTTCAGTTTATCGGGGTAGTATGCATGTTATATGGTCAGTCGTTCGACCAAATATGACACATTGTGGTCGACTAACCCACTCTACAGCCCGATTCAAGCGCGAGCCTAGAATATTTGCAAGAATCTAGGACTTGTTGGAGTATATAAGCCGAGCCTTTATGTTTTCATGACCATAGACTTCGTTTCAACACTCCGGGTGTGGGTCATCTGTCTTTTCACTTTGAGTTAGTGTGGTAGTCAACAGGTACTAATGACAAACCTGCGCAAACATAAAACTATGACCCTCTGGTCCGTAACATCGTGACAAACTTCGTAGTAACTGGAACGTCAATGCCAAACTTTAGGCTGGGAGGAGCGTGCATGCGCACCCATATCACCAAAGCTTTATGCATACCAAATTTCGGGTTGGCGGCGTTACAAGCGTTTGACGAGCCGCCAGATGGGGGGTATATGCTGAACAAATTGCGCATTTATTCAGCTCGTTTTTCGCCTAAGCATAACAGTTCTGCCATTGCATCCAATGCTGCCAACAAAAAGTGAAACGCTTGAGAGCGCAGTCGAATAGGGGGTTATCTAAGCTGGCGGCAAGTTCCAATCGGATACGGAACAAAACCAAGGGACAAGTGACACTGCAACGTTCAAGATAGACTCGATGTGTTGCGACAAGGGCAAAGTCATACAAGTGGTTTTTATATATTTTTAAAAGCTAATGTCACAGGGCAGGTGACCTGCGTTCAGACAACCTAGCCGCGAATCGCTTGAGGGACACAGGGTTCCTCCAACTGCTTAATCTCCTCTTCCGTCAGCTTCAAGTTTATTGCACCTATTACATCATAGATTATCAGCCTGGCTCTACAGCGTGTTTTGCGCTGCAACGACTTACCGACGATGTCCTCCAGGTTTTGTAGTTTGGTCGTCCCCACGATTAGAGCACTTATCACATCCTTGGTCAAGGTCCAGGCGACAGCGATTTGGGCCATGCTGACGCCACGAGCCTTTGCAACGGCCTGAACTCTAAGCGAGTAATGAGCAATGAGCAATGAGAATTGTGTGTCTGGCACAGTGACATACCGTTTGATGATTTCCTGACCAGCTCCTCCCATGTTTACGATAGTCTTGGCCGCTCTGTAACTCATGTAAGAATATGGTGGTTTGACGACGTCGGCACGCACCCATCTGTAGTTGACCGAAGTGTGCTCTCCTGAAACGGGCGAGCAAGGGCTCCTCCAGCGAGCGGGTACCATGGAATCATACCAACGCCGAACATCTACGAGTGCCATCGCTATAAGAACTTTTCAGCTTGAGCCAAACAAATTACTTACCTTCAAAGTGGGAACCATTTCCCGCTCTTCTTCACGGTACAGCAGGCTGTACTGATTTTGCATCGAGATGAACGGCGTCAGGTTGTTGTTGATTGCATAGTTCTGCATTGCCTGGAATTGGTACGCGTAGCAACTCGACATTCCAATGTACTGAGCGTAGCCCGCTTGTACAATGTCATGGAGAGCTTGCATCGTTTCGGCAATCGAGGTGTTGTGGTCAAAGCGATGGCACTGTAGGACGTCGACACAATCGAGTTGCAGACGTTCTAGGGAATGTTTCACCGATTCGAATATATGCTGGATAGACGGGTAAGTCAATTGGTTGTTTGTAGGTATATTCTCACCAAACTTACCTTGCGGCTCAAACCATACTAATTGACATCCCGCTGCATCGGCCCCAGTGTCAATCCCATAACTCCTAGAATATCGCTCCTTTGGCGTTCGACCAACAAGACCCCACACCTGAAAATCCAACGTCAATCATAGTCTGTAGAACGGAATATATTGGCAGGCTTGCCTTGGTCATAATTACAATCTCATCTCGAGGAAGCTTATGCTGTTTGATAGCCTTGCCTAAAATGACTTCCGAAAGTCCGTTCGAGTAGACGTTGGCCGTGTCAAAAGTCTGGATGCCCGCGTCATAGCTGTGCCAGTATGATTTTAGGTTACAACACGTAAGAGCAAGAACTTAGGTATCGCTTACGCCGCTTTGATATGCTTAATGCCTTCTTCCTCTCCAAGTACCCACTCATCCCATTCAGGTGTCCCGTAACTCATGAGCCCCAAGATGATACGCGAAACCTTGAGTCCGGAGTTCCCCAGACGAACTAACTCATCGTAAATTAGAAGATGGTTCCGTGTTCTAGCGATCGTAGAGACAAACCATAGGCCATGTTTTTCTTGGTGTTGGACGTCATGGCGAACGATAGTATGATATTCGATGGGAGGATAATTTTGATTGTATTTGTAAATCATCGGGGGGATAGCTTTAAAGAACGATGTGGAGGTATGTGGGAGCATGTGGAGGCACAGTAGGGTGGAGGTATAGTAACAATGTGGAGGTCGAGAGTGGAGGTAACGTCGGAGTGAACCTGGCGTCGAAGAGCTGCAAGCCGACGTTTTGGTGGAGGCGAAGATAGCCCATCAGCCTCCGGTAGCTGTGAAACGCGTGGATCTATTCCCTTGTTGAAGCTTGGTTGAGGTTAATTGAGAGTGAAGCTTTCAGCTTGGGCGATCACGTGGGGGCGTGAACCCACACATGTGCAAACTCGTTGATTCAACTTTGCGCTAACCCTGTACGTGCTGAATCTCGTGTCGAGCGACCGGACATTCCGGAACGACAATCCAGTCGTGTCATTGAACCAAACTCAGCTACTCCTAGTGTCGATTAGCGTTTGACCGTTTCTGTCATATCTGAGGCTTGGGTGGGAAAACGTCTCTAATAACCGTTTTCGATCCCTTCTCCAGCACGCGCGAAACGAGGTATGCAAACAACACCGGCTATATATTTCCAGACTCTTAGTCTCGCTTCCCGTCAGGCAAGGCACATATGTACCATGGCAACTCTCCAAATTACCGATCTACTCGAGGGATCATTTACCTATGCTATCGACAAGGAGGTTAATACACTGATTACAGGCAGCAAGGATTAGCAGCACGAGGTTCTGGGCTTGTTTGAATCGAGAGTCCGAGAGTGTAGCTTCCTGATATGGGCAAGCTATTCCTCATTACTTCGGATGATAGAAAACTCTTTTACTTACATTATTAGCCGGCGATGCACAGACCCACCAGCAGACCAGGAGAAAAATTGCGCTAAATATACCCTGCAATTGTACTCATGACACAACGTGGCCTTGACGACTATTTACGTGAATCCAGGTGCGCCTCTGCACGCGGAGCTGGGGCGTTCACTTATAATAGACCGGTATTTTGTTCTTCTGCCCGTACCACGTCGGTCGTGAATAAGCGAGCGAATCGTCTCATCATGTGGGACACCCCAATGAGGCAGAATGGTACGTCTTTTCATGTCGATTGCAACAATCTGCTCCACTATCTGCCTATCTGATAAGATGACGGGCATCTCGGCCCTCGCCGAGTCAAGCTCATCCAGGTTTCCTTGGGGCAAGGCTAACCTGTTAGTGCAAACCCAGCAGCTAATAAAAGCGCGAGGCAAATGCACCCTCATTATCCCCTAGTACCGCGACGTTCCTGACATGCCTTCATCTCGTCTAGCAACCCAGCCACCCAACGAGCCGTCTTCTATCAAGAACGATGCAGGCAAGCAGGCTGGAGATATTGATATACTCTCAGCGACTGCACTAGAGTCCCATACCAGCATCAGTCAAGAGCACGATGCCTTCATCGAAGGCGGCTTCGAAGGATGGACGGTGGTATTTGGATGCGCTTTGGTCTTAGTTTCAACCATTGGGTGGAAGTCAGTACTTGCTCCCTGGGTACTTCACGTCTCTAAAATTTATATTTCAGCCTCATCTGGGGGGTGTTCGAAACCTACCACGCCGATCACATGTTGAAGGGAACTTCTGATGCCCAACTCAGCGCTGTGGGCGCTGTACAGAATTCGGTATGCCAGTCCTGGACCCATGAATCATACCTAATTCCGGACCGCTTTGGCTAGCTTATGACGTTTCTTTCTTTTATATTCGGGAAGCTGGGGGACCGGTAGTGCGTCTGACTTAGTCGTCGTAAGTTTCGGTGCACGTCTGACCAATTCCCTATTATATGCGCATTTTGTCAGCGGGTACAAGGTAAACGATCCGAGGTAGTATTTGGAACTATCTGATACTACTTAAGTAGCGTTTCATCGGTATCGGCTGTACCATCGTCTTCCTGGGAATGCTCCTATCAGCATTCAGCCATGTGTACTGGTCCGTTCTCATCACACAGGTATGTGCGTTGATGTGGAGCATGCGGGCGAACTTGACAAGATTGGGGTAGGGGATTATGCACGGATTAGGTTGTGGGCTGCTTCTGCCGTTGATTTTCTCTATTCCGTCTCAATGGACGCGAAAACATCGTGGCCTCGCAACTGGGGTCGTAGTTGCTGGCGCTTCGTTAGGAGGGGCAGTTCCTTCGCTGATAGTTCAGGTAAGTATGCAATAAATATACCCTACTCGTCTGACTGTGTCTTACTTAGGAGATGTTAACGCGCATGGGATTCCATAAAACCATGTTGATCTATTCGTTTGTGCAGGGCGTAACCATGCTGGTTGGGTTTATGCTAATCAAAACACGGCCGCCAGCCTCCCAGTCCGCAGCGGCGAAACCGAAAATCCAATGGATCGAGACTCGTTATATTAAGGATTCTGTATTCTGGGGATTTTGGTTTGCCATACTATTTGCCGTATAGTGAGCACGTTTTCGCACTCCGTAGATGGATGATATGACTAACATCCTCGATAGTGGGTACATGAACGCATTCATATACATTGCCGTTTACACCCACGAAAAGCTACCGCAACTTCCTTCTCGCCTTTACAATTTACCCATAACTATAATGAGCTTTGCGAGCGTTATTGGAAGAACGACGGTCGGTTTTGCAGGAGACCGGATTGGATTTGTCAATGCATTCATCCTGGTTGTTTTCACGAGCGCTTTCTGCCAAGCCGTCTTGTGGAATATAGCCGCCGAGTCGTATGCGGGTGTCATGGTATTCTCGTGAGTCGGCATGCTTGTAAATCAATTTGGATCACCGCTCAAACTAGTTGGTAGGGTATTGTTCGGGCTTAGTGGTCCATGCTTCATTAGCCTGGTGACTCCAGTAGCGGCGACTCTTTACGGTATACACAACCTAGCTACGTTAACGGGTACTTTGAATCTGGCTAATGTTCCAGGTGCGATTCTGCTCAAATTCATCTGCCTGTTATTTTGATATCAATTTACCTCAGGAAACCTGAGTGGTCCGCCTATTGGAGGAGCGATTTTGGATCGTTCCGGTCGGAATTGGCATGCGTTAACAGCCTACAGTGGAGTTGCACAGGTCATAGGTGTGGTATGCATGATATATGGTAGGTTCTTGTCCCCTTTGTGATGTGGGTAGTGATGTGGATTCAGCATGCCTAGTGCGTTTCAAGCGAGAGCCCCGGTTTCTTGCGAAATTGTAACCGAACCCGAATTTTTAGTTTTCTGCTTAAAATTTGCTCAAGTGAATGTAGAGTAGCCGTGCGTTGTACTGGCACGCATCGTGTGCTTTAGGTTCACCGCACCAATGAAGTAGTTGTTCTGTATGCTCCTGTTTACGTGTGGTCGGCCTCACGTGACCGCGTTGGACATGTCGCGTTCCTCCACAATCCTGAGGATACTGAGTCTCTTGCTCTTGTACCTCCCATCAATCGCACCACGGCACAAGCTTAACTCGATGGCGAGGTAAATATCTTTAAAAACTCCGCTATTCGGGTCCGCAGCCTCCTGTAGCATGGCCTTGTAAATCGTAGGGCTTGGTTCGTGAGGTGGAGATCATAGTCGCCATGGAAGGTCCACCATACCGTGGCCAAGTCTGCGGAGCCACCGGGGTCACTTACTTATGTATGTTTTTATGTAGTATTTACGATACAATTGACCCAATCTACCTAGCTGAGTATGGATTTTCGACAGCTACACCATCCCGGGGAGTCTTTGCATCAAGGATGCCATCAGGCACTCATCCAGCACGAGTCCTGGTTCCGCAGGTGATGCCCACCGGTGACAGCCACAATGAACCATCGATTTGGCTTACTGGGTTAGCGCAACGGCTAATAGCGACATAAAAGGCTATTTTCCTTCGATTCGTGATGTTAATCCCTTACGATCAGTTCTGCGCACTGTCGGCCTTCACCGAGCTCAATGGCCCCGACAAATTTTATGTATCGGAGGTTAAAAAACAAGGTTTCCTTACGGGCCTAGATATTCGTATAAATCTGGTTGTTCTTGCGTCCTAATTATCAGCTCTTGCACGCTTCCCCATCTCACA
Organism: Ceratobasidium sp. UAMH 11750; assembly: GCA_019677335.1. Taxonomy (NCBI): domain Eukaryota; kingdom Fungi; phylum Basidiomycota; class Agaricomycetes; order Cantharellales; family Ceratobasidiaceae; genus Ceratobasidium; species Ceratobasidium sp. UAMH 11750. The sequence continues at coordinate 8,772 of WSLM01000057.1, read as the reverse complement.
TTCAGGTTCCATGGACATCGAAAAGATCGCTGGGCTGCAACTTGCCACTGGCCCGCGTCGATGCCCAAGTCCTGTGGTCTCGGTTCGAGAAGTGGATCGAACGACGTTGGATGGTGGTTCATGCGACATGTCTGAAAAGGGGTTCAGCCTCGAGTCAAATGTTGTTCAGCTGGACAACCCCAGCTCCCCGCATGTCGCCAGCCCAATGGTCGTGACAATGGGAGTAAATGACGAAGGGTTTATTGAAGGGGGCTTTGAGGGGTGGAAAGCGGTCGTAGGTTGTTCTTTGATATCCGCCCCAACAGTTGGTAAGTGAACATCCCGGCCCTTGGAAATCCCGGGAAACTGACTCGTGGAAACACTGCTAGGCTGGAAGTAAGTAAGGTTGGTAAGCTGACTTGGCCGTTCCTCACATGCCTTAGCTTATCGTGGGGGGTATTTCAAGAATATCACTCGTCACATTTCTTGAGTACTACTCCGGATGCCACCCTGAGTTCAGTTGGTGCAGTTCAAAATGCGGTACGTAAAATGGTTACTCTGCAATCGACGTCCCTCTTAGCTGCTTCAAAAGCTCATGGCAGTGGTTGCTTTTGTCGCCGGGAAACTGGGGGATCGATAGTGCGTATGGATTTATATGCAACAATCCAAGCATGCTAACTCCGAGGGGTACGTTTTTCCGGTATGCAGCGGGTACAAGGTGAGAAGGAAGCAACTCCTTAGTTGAGTTTTAAATATTTCACAGCCCTTTATTGGCGCAGGGTGTCTAATCGTCTTCATCGGTCAATTCTCGGCTTCGTGGTGTAACGATTTTTGGTCAATCTTTCTGACGCAGGTGCGTCCTCCAACGTGAAATACTATCAAGATTAACTCGTTATGTACTAGGGAATCCTGCAAGGTCTAGGCTGTGGCCTGCTCTTGCCGATGACATTTGCTATCCCTTCCCAATGGTTTCGACGACACCGCGGCCTCGCCACAGGGATCGTGATCGCTGGCGCTTCGTTGGGTGGAGCAGTAACGTCGCTCGTTATCCAAGTTAGTCACGCAACACTGGCTGCTCTGCATATATTTACGCAATCCTAGGAAATGCTGACTCAACTGGGCTTTCACCGAGCACTGCTGATATACTCATTTATTCAAGGGTTGATCCTGATCGTCGGCTTTAGCTTGATTCAGGTTCGCTTGCCTTCGTCGCCCCCGAGCACCCAATCCCAGAAAATCCAGTGGGTCGACTACCACCGCCTGAAAGATCCAATATTCTGGAGCTTTTGGCTTGCGCTATGTCTGACTATGTTGTGCGTGTTTCCTGACTATATGCGTCTGTCAGACCTGATTTCAACCGCAGTGGGTACATGAACCCATTCGTGTTTACATTCGTCTACACCCGCGAAAAGCTCCCTGGATTACATTCTCCAAGGCTCGCCTGTCTGCCCATCTCGATTATGAACTTTGCCAGTGCGATCGGCAGAACAACTGTTGGATTCGGCGCTGACCGCATTGGGTTCTTGAATGCGTTCATCCTCACCGTTTCAGTCAGCGCATTTAGCCAGGCGGTTCTATGGAACTTGGCTGCTAATAGTTATGCGGGTGTTATGACATTTTCGTAAGTGTTCTTCGTGACACGTTACCCCAAGCTATCATCTAAGCCCAATTCCCAGTGTCGTCTTTGGGCTGAGTGGCCCGTGCTACATTAGCCTCATCACGCCTGTTGCTGTCACATTGTATGGCGCGCAAAACTTGGCGACGCTTACTGGGTTGTTGAATCTAGCAAGCCTGCCAGGTACGAGGGATGTTCTTCGAGAACTATGCTCAAGCTGACTTGGTGTTACGAGGTGGGTTGAGTGGTCCGCCCATTGGTGGCCTTATCCTAGATAGCACCCACCGGAACTGGCACGTTTTAACTGGTTATAGCGGGCTGATACAGTGCGCTGGAGTGCTTTGCATTTTGTACGGTGGGTATATGCGTTATCCTTCCCAGTTCGGACTTGACGAACCTCACCCACCAGCACGGTTCAAAAGAGAGCCAAAAATATTTGCAAAATTATAACAGCTTGTCTAGACAAAATAAGCATTTCATCGTTTGTAGGGATTACCAGTATACATGAATCTAGAGGATAGAGACTGGAATAGCTCCCCCTTATTCTAGCAAGAACCCTCAATCACCAAGAACCATCGGCTCTGTGGCAAAGCCGGAATAGCCACATTCCACCTTCAAGTTCAAGCTACTTCCCTCAACAAGCTCATTCACGCCAAAGCAAGCAAAAGATAAACCAAATGTTGTACATACATTGTTGCTGTAATACGACTGTTCAACCTGACCTACACACCACAACATATATGTACGAACCGTCAACGGAAAAAGAAACCCACCAAAACTCAGAGCGAATATACAAAAAAGAAAAACCGAGAGCGAGGAAACCGTACCTGGGCTAATCCACCCGAACCTTTCTCACCAGCGAGAAAAAACCTCTATATCAACACATAACCTCCCCGCACGTTCTAACCCATAACCCCGGTATACCCCACGCTCTCGCTCAGATGTTCGTTTGCGGGGTTGTAGGTAAAGCCCTTGAATTGGTCTACGTCCGCAGAAACCCCGATCAACGTTCGGACCCGAGTGGTAAATATGATGAGACTCACCCTGCACCGTCTCGCTCAGATGAGAGTTTTCCACAACCGAGTCTTGTGGAATCTCGCTCGTAAACTCGGAATCAAAGTTGCTCGTGTCCGCCGCGCTTTGTACGCTAGGCTTGAACGGAGGTTGGATCTTCTTCTTCGATAGTCTATCCACAAATAATGAGCGCCGACTTAGGGACAAAGAGGATGCAACACTCACGCGACCCAGTCTATGTATTTCGCAAAGAACGGATGACTCTTGATCTCCTCCGCGCCGCCATTACCCAGCCGCCTGTTCGGATCACGCTGGAGCAACCCGGTGATCACGCTGCGAGCCTCGGGGTGCATCTCGTCAGGGAACCGGAGCGGATCACGCAGGATGCGTTGGTACATCGTGTTCACGTTCTCGTCGTAGAATGGAGGCAGACCGGTCTAGAGATGAGATGAGAGGATGAGCAGGTGCAGCGTGTAGGAAATGCAAAGCACGTGTGATCCCTCGGTGACGCGTTGCCGTTGCCACCTGACCCCAACCAATCAACCAGCAGCAATACGCACGCGCACTCTTGGCTCGTACTCGTGAGCCAAAGAAGTCCGACAGGAGACAACGACGAGGTGAGGTGCCGGTCATTTCGGATGTGGGAAGCCTGCACGCGACCTCACCCTGTCCTGCCTCGTCCCCGTTGCTTGCTCTTCGACGTCATCTCATAGCCACGCTCCCACCCTGCCCTGACTCATCCAACCCCAATGGCAGCTCGGCCTAGCTTATCCTTGTCCCTCCACCTCCCCCAACAATATCCACCCTCCGTCTGACACCCACAC
>WSLM01000056.1:25618-36174 GCA_019677335.1 Ceratobasidium sp. UAMH 11750 | reverse complement strand
GCTACGCACCGTGGGGTGTCTGCAGCGGCACTGTCCATTCTATTGTATACTCTATTCTTGAAATCGGACGCAAGGCAGAGGGGCTCTGTAAATTGGCCGCTCGGCCGTGGGTGGTAGGTATCGGACAAGGCTGAGTATCGAGCGCCAATAGGGCCGTCGATGAGTCCCCGTTTGCGCCATCTTTAAGGGCTGGCTCAAACGATGCAGCATGGCGGCCACGCCCCCTTCCGGGTGCGACAAGCCGTCAATCGATGCGACCTGGGCACGACGCAAGCTGTGCGCCTCGTTGAGGAAACGTGTTTGGCTGGATCGCCGTCTGGGAATTGGGAGTGCATATAGTCTGAGACATTTGTGTAGGATAGAGCTGTTGATATGGTCGAGTTGAGGAGATACAATCCCTGAAATGGGGATTTGGGGGTGGTCACGTGGACCTTTTCAACATCCCTTTTTTCTGCCATCGACCTCGACCAGCCTCGACCCGCCCACGATTCGAGGCGGCCAATGTTTCAAATGCCCCCAAGGTAGGCACCCCTCTATTTTTACGAGGTCATGATGGAATAAGCACGTTGTTCTGAGGTTGGGCCAAGTACGCTTGCCGCCAATAAATGACAATGTCCCGTACGCGAGACTTAATCTTCTCTCTGAATTCATTCTATTCATATTATGTTCTACTCGACACTGACTCTCACCCTTGTCCAGGCCAATTTCATCAGACTCACTGCCCATTCGCACCCACGTCCCACCACTTCCCACCCTCTTTGATCACCCTCGCACGTGCATCCGCTACATCTCTCGCACACGGGTACACCACACTATCCCCTCGTATATTCTGTAAAAAAAAATCATTACTATCTATGACTAAAAAAAAAACGTAAAACCCACCTCTTCAACAACCAACACATCCAAATCCTCCCTGCTCCCCTCGGCCGCACAATTCCTAACCGCCCACGCAAGCCCCGACCCACCGGAAAAGCCCGCACAATCGCCCTCGCCGATCGGGCTCGTTTCAGTCCTGATTGGCTGCTCGCGCGCGTTCCAGACGTGCAACTCGCCCCGGCCCTCGAGGATATAGACAAGCGTGTCTCCCAGCGCGCGTGCGACTGCGTCTGGGGCTGGGTTTGAGTTTATCTCTGCGTCGGGGAATACGGCTGGCGCAGAGTGAGACGATACGGTGGGTGGGAGACGAAGCTGCGTAACATCGAACCGACCCGAGAGGCCTGTAAAGGCGGATAAGATGGCCGAGGCCGCACCGGGAATAAACGGGCATGGTGCAGGCATGATTTTGGCGTGGAGAACTCGACCCGTCGTCGGCCAAAACGCAGCTGGCGGGGGGTCGCGAGCGCGAGGCGGACCGTACTCGTTGGCATCGCCTAGCAGAGACCCAGGCTCGAGCCGAGGCTTGAACGGCCAGCCCGAGTGCGAGCCTTGTGGTCTGCTAGGCGGGTCCTTCCACCAGCCCGTCCGCTGGCGCTACTTGACGTGCCAAACGCTAATCAGAACTAGAGACTAGGCAAGTGCTTGGGGCTCACCATCTTGCTGGGATGCTCGTGCTCTCCTCTGGGATACCAAACCCTATCATCCCTCCCATTCTCGCCAACCACAAGCAAAACCAACGGCCCGCCCCGAGTCCTCTCTTCATACTCGTCCGCCCATCCACCATCCGGCACACCATCCTTGATAAACGCATGCGCCTCGCCCGTCCCAGCCGGAAACCCTACACAGTCCCCAGGACCAACCTCGTACGTATGCCCATCAAGCCAGACAAGCCCCGACCCAGAAACGACATACACAAACTCGTCCCGGGTGCTATGCGCATGCGGAATCGACGAGCGCGTGCCGTGCGAGAGCGCCTCGAGGTTGACCCCCCAGCGCTCGGTGTGCAGACCGAGCTTGGGCCCGAGCTCGACGATCGAGGTGTGCATCTCCCCTGGGACGTCGGTGCATGGCTCCAGCTGCGACGGGGCGTGTACGATATAGGACGGTCTAGGTTGCATGCGCTTGGAAAACGAAGGGGCGAGGATGGCTGGAATGGCCGCGGTTGCGCACTTGACAGATCGCGGTATCATCGAGTCCTATTCGGGTAAAATGAGATCAAGCGCTTGATCCGTGGAAACGGACTCTGATGGCAACCATCAATCACTAAATGTTTATTCGCTTTATCAATTCATTTAGTACTGTCTCGCTCGACGTGATAGATTGCAGCAGACCTCTCCGGCATCGGGTACCGCACGAACCATCCAGCCCTGCACGCTCACATATGTCTGAAACCTCCACCCAAGAACACATCCACCACCATTTGGATAACACCCACGGTCCCGCAAGACGAATTATCGAAAGATTATCGCAAGTACCCGGAACGCAACCGCCTCCGTCCAGTATATGCGTTATACGAATCCCAACCGTATCTCACCTCCCACCCCATAGGGTTCACACACCACCCAATACCCACCATTTGCAACCTCCACCTCACTCGACCCGGCAGGACCTAACCTCCAGAGTGCAGATCGCATGCTCCGCATCATCTCGCACGAACGTGTCGTCATTCGGTTATGGCTCGCTACAGTTTGCCGAACTCCTCGATGCAATCGGGCTGTACAGTTGAAACGTCAACGATTGCTCTCCGTCAACTCGATGGAACACATCAGCCGAGTGCGTCGGACCGAAAGCATGACATTTGGGGGCGAAAATGCCAAGATTCGTATGGACCATGCGGGATGCTCCTGACCACCGATCGGGAGTGATTCGACTCCGTCCGAGGAAATTCCTTTACGCGTACATTGACCATTTCAGCCACATCCACTGGTATATCCATACCCAGCACACAACCCGACGTTTCTACCAAGATACCTCATTAATATAGCAATACAACACGGGACCAACTCACCTCCTATGCTGCGGAAACAAAATGACTACACCTACGCTCATCAAAACAACCCACCAAAAACCACGCCACAGCATACAACCGCCCAAGGCACATCACACCCCTCCACCCACCGCAAAAAAGAACACCGCAAATCCACCTCAGCCCGTCCCGCAGCACGCGGGGTCAGCGGAACGTCAAAACTGCCGACAACGTCACAACCCCACCCTCGTACAGACCAAGTAACATTTCCCCTATCCTCGCCATCGTCCAAGGACCGACGTCCGGGAGCGAACAAACTATGCGCGCACCCCTCCGGTCCAAATCCCGTGCCGGTACAGCATGCACTCATCCTCTTGCCTATTTGGTAATTTCAAATTCAGTGTGGGTGAGATTACTTGCAATCGCGGTGCAACTTGCAATTTTTCGACTTGTCCGGGCGATGATCAGGGGACAGCCTTTTTGGCTGATGGCTTGGATCTTGCTCAGCGGGGCGGGCTGGTGGGAATCTAATTCATGGTCGTTATTTAAGGAGCGGATGAGATGGCGGAATGGGACAACAGCGCACCGTTTCAGCATTCTTTTCTTGAATCTCGGTTTCACATACCTCACACTCTCTCTCACTTGTCTTTTCTACTACTACTCTATGGCGACTACCAACGGCATGACTGTTGTATCCCACGACGTATACTGGACGACCAACGATCCGCGCAACACGGGCGTTATCGGCTACGAAGGCGACAAGCCCGTCTTCTTTCGCTTTGTACGTACTCGCACCCCTCTATGCGTGTTAGCCTCACACTCGACCAGGTCACCACCACCACGCTAAGCAGCACACGCACCGTGGTTTGGAAGGGCACCAACAACCCAAACGTCGAGGAAGAAGTCGCCTGGTACGTCTACATCCCCCCTCGACTCCACTACACGTCACTAAGCGCGCGTACACTAGGCTCGACTGGGCGTCGATGAACCATCTCGGCACAGCGACAATCGGCAGGTTCCAGACGCCCATGACCAACCTCCTCCAGCGCGGTGTGTCGTCCAAGTACGTCGGGTTTCAGCACTGTCCATCGCGCATCCACTCACCCCTTGCCTCCAAGGTCCCGAATCTTTGCCATCCCAGGCGACGGCCGACGCTTTGAATGGCGCCAGACAGACGCCTGCCGCTACGACGTGAGTCCCCCCCGCGCCTCTGCTGTCTGAAACAACCATCTGACCGATAGTAGCTGTACGACGGGACCCAAACGCACTACGCCTCGCACACGGTATACCTCCAACCTCAACGCTCGACCGTCGCCGAGCTCAACGCGGTCATGAGCTACTGGTTCAAAGACGACGACATGGTGAGTGAGCAGACGGGAGCCGAACAAGCAAAAAGGCCAGCTTGATTAAAAAAAGACGCTTACTTTTTTATTCCTTTGTGTTCCTATGTAGCTCTTATTGACAGCCGTAATCAGTTTGACTATCAACCGCTGGATTGACCAAAACGGTGCCTAATGCCACGACGCGCCCCGACTGGCCGAACACGCCCCGCGACCATATACACGCGGTAGCAAAAATACGCACAAACACTTTTTCCCTCCGAACTGTCCTTCTTGGTTTTTTTCTTGATCTCGCTCCTTGTTGTTGTGTGTACCACTCGTCCCAGTCGTTTACTCTTTTTCGTTCTCTCTCTGTGATTGATACCTCGGCACTAGATACTGGATATTCAAGAAAAAGTGCAATAGTATTCCCATTTCCTCTTTACACATCATGCACTCACAGCCCAAATCCGGTTTCGTGCCACGTGACCGTTTCTGATTTATCATTTTCCACCCCGGGCCCCGGCAATGGTTTACGCCCGGGCCCGGCGCGACGCAAAGAATGCAGTGATGTCCTCTTCGCGAACCTCGCGGCCCGACTCTGCAAACGGGCGCAGGTACAGCATGAGATCGTCCCTGCGCCACATGTCAGTTTGAATTTCAAGGAGGTGGAGCGCTCAGGAGGGGGCGGGCACAGGCGGGCATGGGTGGGCGCGAGTAGGGGCGGGGACGAGTAAGGGCGGGTACGAGTGGTGGGGCAGGGGACGGATACGAGTAGGGGCGGGGGGCGAGTAGGATGGTGGAGAACGAAAGACACACCGCATCGAATTATAAGCACGTATACTATCCAACGCACGTTCATGCGGCAACGACTCGAGCGCGCGCATCCCAAGTTCTTCAAGCGAGAGCGCAGCGTCTGGGTCCGCAGGGGGTTCGTACGTGTCTTCTTCGTGCAATAGGTACGGATGGAGTGCGAGTGGTGGGTCGCACTACGTCAAGGTTAGTATGAATTAAATCAGACAAGAATAAATGGGATTAGGTAGGATAAGAGGTTGACGCACCGCGAGACAGCGGCACCACCTCTCCCTCCACCCGGGACTCAGAAATACGTCTCCTAGTGCTCTTTGTCTAGGTCCAGGTCCTTCTGGCTTGGCATCTTCAGACTTGATATCTAGCTTTTCCAGATCGTCGAGGACATTTTGAGCTTCATCGTTGATTGGTGGGGCGAGGCAGTTGGACCCAGGTACAGACTGGCCTGGTCGAGCACGTTTAGTTGGTGGATCGGGGTCGTCTTTTGTCTCGGTCGCACGCCGTTTGGTTCCAATCGCGCTTTGCCCCTCCGATACGTCTGTCGCCCCGCCCTCTGTTTTCACCTTTCCCACCTCCACTTTCACCGCCCCTCCCACATCAACCTCTCCCCCCACACCCACGCCGTCCTCCCCACCAATCACCCTCCACGCACCCTCGCAAGGCAAAACCATCCTCACACCAACAGTCCCAGCATACCTCCGCACCGTCGCATTGCGCAACACACACCGCCCACAGATCAACGCGTCGTACGTATCGCCTTGGATGAGCGCGGGTGGGATGTCGGGGTCGGATGTGGTCGACGATGCGTCGTCGTCGTTGGGGTCCTCGGTTTTTGGGATGGGGTTGGAGGTGGATGTAGAGGGCTCGTGTTCTGATTTGTGCGCGGGAGGTTGAGGTTCGGGCTTAGGTCCAGATGGCTCGGCCTTTGACGCAGACTTCATTTCAGATCCCGACTCGACCACCCTCGGTGCAACCCGCTCCCTCAAATTCAAACACGATTCATGAAACCAGTCCTACCCACTCACGATCAGCACCACCACCACCAACTTGAACACCAAAACTCACCTCGCACGCAACACACTGAACCATCGTCTCCCTCTCAACACGAACATCATACCCACTCGCACACCGACAAAACAACCCTCCCCCAGTAAAATTTTGCCCATACGTGTTATCCACGTTGAGCGGCTGAGGTGGGTGTTTGAGTGTACATGGGTGTGGCATGCATGTTGTTGGACAGTCGCAGCGAAAGTTTCTTTTTGGAAAGAGCTCGATCTGTTCGTGATCTACCGTTTCCCGAACATCAGCCAATAAAATAGAACGATGACCGGAAAGAACATACGTCCGTGGCACGCAATCGAACAAGCTCCACACACCCCGCGCGACTCTCCACAGGTGACGCACAAGTAGACAGGCTGGCGGAGCGGACCGAGGTCATAGGTGCATTGGGTAAACTGACCCGGCAAGGCGAGGCCGGCTTCGCGGACGAGGGCGTCCTGGGCGTCGACAAGTGTACGGATCGAGGTCATGTTTAAAACATTTGGTGGGCGTACAGCACAGGCAGTGGGTGGTTAGCGCCTCGCTTTGTCAGCGGGATCAACAAAGCGCGCCTGAATTTGCAATAATGGCCACCGTACGACTGAAACACTTCACTAGGACATGATATTCCCGAGACAAATACAGGGTTCTATATGACTGCCGGGTATGGCAACAGCGGAGCGGGGATGGGGAGACATGCACAGTCCCATTTTTGGTTCAATCCAGGTATTAATATATCGTCTATGCGGTCTATGAGATAAATACTGGCCAGCCGAGTGGCCCTCGATACCCATACAGTGGATGCGAAAGCGGCGAAAGCGAAGGGGGAAAATGCGGAGCGGGTCAACCGCTGCTACGCTCACGTGTGAATTTTTCTAGACTGGGCGGGGGTGAGCGGGTGGCGGGGGAGGAGGAAGAGTACTCACGCCAGCTGGACGCATGGTCAGCATGTCTCCGTTGGACGCGCAAGACGAACTAGACTGTAGAGACATGAGCACGAGCAGAGTAACATATAATACAACGCACAGCAGAGATCTCGGCGAGCAGCGGCATTTTATTTGGACCGCCATTGGACTGGTCGACGGCGCGTCTGAGCTGGGGGACGTGTCAGCGTGCGTCGAAGTGCCAACAGCATGCTCACCATCTCCTGGCTCTCGGCGGCGCGTCCGTTGGGGCCGGCATGGAGCGGGACGTTGTTGAGGCTGGTCGCGTACTGGAGGTCGTGGAGCGACTTGGTGACGCTGGGGTACGCGAGGATGGGCGACGAGGGCATGGCAGGAGGGATAGGAATGGCAGTAGAAGAGGAATAGGATAGGAGATGTGATGAGGGCTGGTGGACGACCGCGTTTTATCTCTCGTCGACATCGCTGCCGGCCCTTGGGAGCCCTGCTTTCGGCCACGGTGCCTCTGCTTCCTCGGCCCAGTGTCCAGACGCTTTTCAGGGTCCGTTCCAGATCCGCCCTGCTTTCCGCAACGCGCGGGGGGCGAGGCAAGTCACCGCTGTCGTCACGGCACCCAATCAGCCCACTCGCACTACCATGGCGGAGCCTGAACCAGGGCGCCCCCCATGCTGTCCACCCCGAAACCCGCGTGCATTGTTCCCGCCCCTTCTCAACAAACAGACGGGGTCGCTGCCCAGTCCAGACCGTACTCCACCCGTGGAGCCGATCGCCAGACGTCATCCAACAAGCGCCCGTGACACCCGTCACACGTGACCGTTCTCGCCGATCATCAAACCCCCCTCGCCCACTCTCCCGTTTGCTGGTCGCCTGCCCGCGTTCCGTATCTTCCAAGGCACTTGCCAGCGGATACCGATGCCCTCTGCGAGCTGGAACCGACATTCTCTGGATAGTTTGTGCGCCTCGAGGCTGGAAGCTTGCCCTTTTCGGTCTCGATAAACCCGGTCAGCGGAGAACTTGTGCCCAATCTGGATGATTATGTCACGGGACAAGTGCATAGGGTATATAAGACGCTTGTTATGGGCATTCGGGTATGTCCTTTGTTTGAATCATACACCAAGACCCACACCTCCGCTTGCACTCGTGAATACTCGCCTCTCAACCGGAGTATCCTTCCCTCGCCAAACGGAGACACGCTCGCCAATACGACTGAATGGCGAGCAGACCGTTTCATCCCCACACAATCACGCCACTACCTCTCACACGCGGAAAAAAATACCACCCAATAACCCTACGCCGGACACGATGGTCGTAATTCCGCCCGGGCCCGTCCTAAACGGTGGTAATCGAGATTAAATCAAGGTCAGTATCACGACAGAGCCGAGAAATTACACACCCCTTGTCCGGAGAATTTCCCAATTCCATCGACGTAAGCCTCAAGATGCGCGTCGTGGCAGCGGGGTTGATCGATGATCGACAGTATACGCGGGGGAGGCATCTTTCTAGACCATTCTCAACCCATTTGCCTACATCCGGCCCAACTTCCCACCCGTCTTTCCCCATACAACCACCGGGATCCACCCACCCACTCCACTCGACCCGCCCCACCCACACTTTCCCCCTAATTCTACCCAATCCAAGCCCACCTACGTCGACACCACCCACCCAGGCCCAAAAGAAGCACTACCTTGGCATGATCGTACTGTAAAGCCTATACGATTGATGTGCGGGGTCCCTAGTGCGGGGTAAAACGTCTACGCTACCACAACCCAATCCTCACATCCGCCGAACGATCCCGAGCTGAGCCCGCGGCGCAGACTGAGCGCAGGGCCCGTGTGGGGCCAACTGCGCCCACCACGCCGATGCTCGCACCAAGAATGCCGGTGAGAAGGTTGCGCTGTGCAGCGAGGACTCTGGGCGAGTTGGGTCCTGGAACCTTCTATCTGGAGGTAGAAAACGTCATGTCGATTGTATTCGCTAGGGCTGTCCTCGTCCAGAAAGAAAGAAAAAAATTGACAGACAGGAGGCAGGCTATGCACCCAATCCAAGCCTAGTCTCCTTTTTTTCGACATTCGGCCGCTGGACAAGTCAGTTGAGCGTCGCAGGAATGTCTTATCTGTTCTGCGGTTCCGTCTCACCACACTTTGATGGGGCGTAATTTAATACTCGATCGCGTCAATAGTTCTCTATCGGCTCTCAGACCCGGAGCTTTTTTTCACTGGCCCTGGACAAGGTCACATTTGTGACACACATCCTGGAAGGCCGGTTCTGCCCAGTACCACTTGATCGCTGCTTTTCCCAGCCCAGTTTCACCTTTGCTTGCACGTTTGTGTCAGATCTAGGGAACACGGTGGCACAAAAATCCGGCCAAGTAAAAAGACGTAATAAAATCGGCCGAAAATGACGCAAAATATCGTGTACACGAGAAATCTGAACTAGTGTCATTAAAAAGCCACACGGAACTCATAAATCTAATCTGCCAAGTCCAGGGGCGCAACTGTATTGCCAAGGCGCCATTCCGCGGCTACTAGTCCACATCAGTCTCATATTACTAGTTCTAGTCCAAATCCTCCAACGGGTGCAAAAAAAGCCAAGCGGGAGCGAGTTGGGCGCGCCATCTCGTCGGACCTGCTTCTCATCTAACAAACTGTGTGCTCTTCACACCAAAGCGAGATCGACGGATGTTCCTTGTTCTGGGCTCGCGACGTCATTTGCCGCAAAGCTTGTTCCCAAGTCTTGATATATCCATGTCGCATGACCTTGCCACTGATGATGTAAGCACAGCCGTCATGCAAGGTTGTCCCCTATACCGTCGTGTGTTGCTCGTGGATGGATGGATGGGTGGGAAGAATGAGTCCATGCGTTTGGTTAGGATACCCATGTGTGTGTATGTGAACAAAGTAACCGCAACTTCACATTCAGCACACGACATGCATCGCGAGCCTGGATGGCCCAGGTCAGCTGTTCATTCAACACACTCTAAAATTCAAGTTACCGTTCCGAATGGTCATAACACGTTCCAGGGGACCCCGGTATTAACCTTTCAAGAGCCTAGCCCCGGCTCTTGAGCATGCAACAAAGTGGCCTGATTTAGTAGTATTTCAGCTCGCGCTTTGTCGCCTGACCAGGTTCGGGGCGCATGTATACGCCCCAGCTTGCTGTTATAGGCATATACGATACAAGTTGGCGAGATCGGCCAATTGCGGACCGCCCAGTCGAAAAAAAGCTTTTATGGGCTTCAGCCTGGGATTCATATGCTTGACGAGGAATCATAAGATTCGCGTCATGGCGTGCTGCTCAGCCTAGACATGGGCGTATCGGTCCCGAAACGCCGACGGCCCTCGGCAACCGAGGTGTGATATGTTGAGGAGATACGACGGCTAGCGATTCAAAAATTCTCATGCATGCGTGTAATGTGTCTCGATTGGCTGGGTACGAGATCCGCAATGCCCAGGTTCAGGATCTCTGGCTGTTGAGCAACTTTTGCCTGAAAAATTTCCAAGTCTGCCAGTCTTTAGACTAGAACAGATCACACATGTGAATGAGCGTCGTGGCTATCCGAACTTCTCTTTTTTTCTTGGGAAAGACATGGCTGCGCACGTCGAATTGTGCAAGTTGGCGCGCATGATGATGGTCCTGCGAAAAAAA
>WSLM01000056.1:0-25273 GCA_019677335.1 Ceratobasidium sp. UAMH 11750 | reverse complement strand
ACCTGGGTTGAGCTCGGAAACAGGCGTGGGTGGCAACAAGAGCGGGAAAGTTCACAGCTGGGATATCAAACTATAAAACTGAATAAAGCCCCTTGCTAGGACCGATCCACGCGGCGATGCGTCGATGTACGTCGATGCACGAGGGATCGATGCGAGTTGTTGCAGGGTAGCTTAGCAGGGTATGGAAAGATATGTTCTACCCTCTGACGCTAGGCGGGATCATAAATGATAACGCCTATACTCGGAACCTAAAGACAGGAGGATCAAAGGATCGATTTTCCAGAGGGAACGAGAGTCACCAAACTCGGCGGCAGTCCGGCCGGCGATGGATCGATGGTCGCAAGAATCTTATCTGGAAGGTGTAGGGATAAAGCCGAAAGGTGCGGCGATTTGCGGTGATCAGCGATCATGCGCCACGGGCCGCTAAGACGAGGCATAAAGTTCAATTATTCCAGCCCGGCCACACTGAATGACGTACTCATTAGAACAAGGCATGTGCACAAAGTCGCCGCGCCACGTTACAATCGTTAAACTCCACTCGGAAGTTTTCACTGCATGGTCGAAGCAGAACGAAGCTTCCAGCGATAGAAACCACGTGGGACCGAGCCTAGGCGATTATTCGATACTCCGAGATTCGTATACGGTATGAAACGATAGGATTGAAGTGGGAGGCTGAAATCAAGGTCCGCCGCTGCATGGTCATGTTTTGATCCCGTCGGTGGTTGAAATATAACGTGCTAAGCGGCTGATTTGCTGTGCAATGACAATGACTCCGGCAAGGAGCGCGATCCCCGGCAACCTACACGCCCTTTGCAAGTCGCACAAAGGCGGGGGAGCCCTTGGCATGCTCCTAAATGCCTCAGTTTGGCGGGGTCGCAGCCATGATAAGCCCCAGAGCCAGTGTGACGCCTCTGATTGTCGGCCGCTGGATCCAGACTGCAGGGACGTCGGCGAGGCAATAGGGGTGAGAAAGGGCGGGGCTGACTTTGGATCGCGTACCAGAGTTGGCTTGAGACGAGCCTCGTACCGTGTTACGCAGCGGACCTGCCTTAACCGGTACTACGGGTAAACTTGGCATGCCGCGGCTGGTGCAAGTATGGCGTGTATTGCGGGATCTGCAAGCCCCTGCGCCACGCCTTGTACGTGCGTGGACCTGAGTCAATTCGGGGTTGCGATTGGGCCTTTTGAATGAGTGGTCCAGGCAAAGAGTGTCGCCATCGTAAGATCTCCAGAACTCGGCAAAATACGAGTGCCCAAGGTGCGGAGACTATGGCTATGCAGTGTCTAGACTTGGCAGACAGGATGGAGAAATGAGCGGCATCTTCTCCATTATTCACTTTTATAGCCTCAGATACCGGTTTAGTATGGATGACGTTGTGGGCGTTCGAGCCAAGGCACGAGCGAATGGTTGGGGCAGAGTCCAGGCAAGAGATCAATGTGGTGGGACCTCGATTTGAGGCGTTGTGCGTAGATTTGGGCGATGAGCGGAAAGAGTACGGTTATTCTTCAACGTGTACGAGCGGGTATAGCCGTACACTCCACGAGTAGAGACGACTGAATTGCCACCAAGGGGTTTGAACTGGAGTTTTTAGTGTCCGAACAGAACGTAAAGCACAGTAAGCGGAGTGTGACGATGGGCTGCCAAGACTCGTACCGAGGATTGATTCCACTCAAGGTTACGTCCAGAGTGTGTCCCAGTGCGATCAATGTGGTAGGTATCAAAACATATCCCAGTCGGCAAGTAACGGTTTTCTCAGTGCGTCAGGTGTTTGGACGTCTTTGTCTGGCGCTTATTTGCCACGTGACCAACCCGCCCTCCTTTAATCCGGATTATCAGCAACCATTGGTTGAGCCAATGCCCAGGGAAATCATCGACGTTCTAATATACACTACCAAAATAAAAGTAGCTCTAGAACAGATAAAATACTAATTAGCTGGAAAAGATTGATAGCACTGGGGCCAAAGCTCCCCAAGCATTGCAGAACTGAAGTCAAGCCGCAGCCAACCCTCCGTGGAAATCAAAAGCGTATTCTCGGGTTTCAGGAGAACATTTTCGACTCCGAATGGGGTCCATACTAGGAGCTTGTGATCTTCGGCAACCACCCATCCGTCCGAATTCACGGACCAATTAGCATGCACGTCACTTGGGGTTATAGTTTGGGACGAGGAATCGTATATGTCAAGGAGCTGGGATGGCTGGGGAGGAGTCTGGTTAAACGATTCGTGCTGCCTGTTCACAGGCTCAGGCGAAGGAACCATTTTTTGGCCTATATGCTGAGATACGTCCCAGACCCTAATGGCGAAATCCATCGAACTAGAAACGACGTGTACGCCATCGGGTGCCCAGGCGACAGACAAGACACCACCCGTGTGGCCTTTGAGCGGTCGTCCTATTTGCTTGCCAGCGTGTGCGTCCCATATGCATAGAGTGGAATCTTCAGAACCAGAAACGATGTATGCGTCGTCTGGTGAGTAGGCAACCGAGTTGACCGCCATAGAGTGCCCATAGAGTGGCTGTCCTATTTGTTGACCTGTGCATGCATCCCAAATACGTATAGTACTATCGCGGGAACCGGAGGCAACGCGTGCACCATCCGCCGAATAAGCAACAGATTCGACGCAGTCGGTGTGCCCTAGCAGTGGTTGGCCTATTTGCAGGCCGGTGTGAGCGTCCCATAAGCGTACGGTGTAATCGTGGGAGCAAGACACAATGCGTGCGCCGTTGGATGAGAGTGCCACCGATTGGACAAAGTCGGTATGGCCTTCGAGTGGTTGGCCCACCTGCTGGCCGGTATAAGCATCCCAAATGCGAATAGTATGATCCCAAGAGCCGGAGACAATGCGTGAGCAGTCAGAGGAGAATGTAACCGAGGAAACGGTGTTGTTGTGCCCTTCGACCGGCTGCCCAATTTGCTGACCGGTGTGTGCATCCCATATGCGTATGCTGCAATCGAGAGAGCCAGAAGCGATGCGTGCGCCGTCTGATGAGTATGCAACTGAGGTGACGATCACCCAGTGCCCGTCGAGTGATGGCCCAATCTGCTGACCAGTACGCGCATCCCAGATGCGTACGGCATTATCCATGGAACCTGATATAATACGTGCGCTGTCAGGCGAGTACGCGACGGACGTGGCAGTTTGGATATCCCCGGGAGGGTGCCCTGTCGTATGATTGGTTTGCGAATCCCAAATGCAGATGGTACCGTCTTGAGAGCCCGAGACGATGCGTGCGCGATCTGGAGAGTATGCCACCGAGTTGACAGCTACGAGGTGCCAGTGGTGTGGCCGCCCTACCTGTTGGCCCGTGCGTATATCCCAGACGACTAAAGGACCGCCATGAGAGCCAGAAACGACATGTTCACTTTCAGGCAAGTATGCGACCGAGCGAATTGAACCATTGTGACCCTTCAGGGGTCGTAACAACTCCCGGGCTGCGCGTACGTCCCATATGCGTATGGTGTTGTCGTCGGAGCCAGAAATGACACGTTCGCCGTCAGATGAGCATACTACCGAGTTGATGCTGTCCGTATGACCTTCGAATGGTTGTCCTAGCTGTTGGCCGGTACGTGCATCCCATGTGCGTATGGTGCAATCACTAGCGCCGGAAATTATGCGTGCTCCGTCAGGTGAGTATACGAGCGACCAGATAGAGTCTGTGTGTCCTTCGAGTAACTGGCCCACTTGCTGAGCCGTATGCGCATCCCAGATCCGTACGGTTCTGTCCTGAGAGCCGGAGGCAATATGCGCACCATTAGGCGAGTATACGACCGTATAGACGGGGCCAGTGTGTCCCTTGAGCGGCTGCCCTATCTGTGCACCGGTGTGTGCGTCCCATATCCGTATAGTCATATCGCCGGATCCAGAGACGAGGTGAGCATTATTAGGCGAATAAGCCACCGAGAAGACGGCTTCGGCATGCCCCTCGAGTGGGCTTCCTGCCCGTTGCCCTGTATGCGCATCCCAAATCCGGGCGGTGTGGTCCTCACAGCCAGCAGCAATGTATGCGCCATCAGACGAGCACGCAACTTGGTATATTGTGCTGCCAGCAACGAGCATAGCTAGTGGTGCAGACTCCCACGTCATTATTGCTGTACCCGTTACTTTGATTAGGCCAGACATCCGCCGCGAGTACCGCTTTGAGATGGGTCGGTGTCTTGGCCAGAACGGTAGTGCCGACACGTATATGTGGGGCGTACTCCGCAACACAGCACCTGCGGATATGACGGTCATGAACCGAAGTGCGTCTCGTATCATTTCCTTCGTTTCACCCGAACACCCAGCCACCTGCTGTTACATAAGCGACCCTGTTGCTTTTCAGCTAATCGGATACTCACCTGGCTCCATCCTTGCGCTTTATACAACGCTTTAGCGCCATCTGACATGCATTTCTTTAGGTTCAGCACCTCCAGCCATAACATCAATCGCGTCCAGAGAAACTGCTCCAAGCGGCCTATAAGCTCTGGGGACGGCTGCGCTAGCTCCAAATGTGCTCCCCAATGTCGAGATGCGTAGCCCAGAGAGTTCGAAATAGCTCGCTCAATCCTTTCCCCCAGGTCAGGAACGTCTGCGTCGAATACATATGACGACTCGAGACCGCAAATGTTGAACGGCGAGCTTGGAGCCTCGATGAGGTTGAAGCACAGTTCAGCAAGCCGTGCGCTATGTTGTTGGGGGTTGCAATGAAACCTGTCTGAGCGACCTCTGTCGAACATGAAATCGGGAAAAGATTCGTGGAGTGTAGTTATGATATCGGTTGTATCCGAGACGTGCAACACCGAAAGCAATGGCCGCAGCGCAGGACGCACAGATCGTTGGCCGTCCAGTCCTAGCAAGCCAGCGATTGTGGCTATTGGAAGTGGCTCCTGTGCGCATAAAATCGTTCGAAGTACCAGTTCCATACAAGCCTTGTCCGAGTCATCGAGACTAGCGTCGTCGAACGCCTCGTTCAGTATTGCCGTGTACAACGCATCGATATCTCTATTCCCACGGCTCGACGACGAGGGATTGGCCGAGTGGAGTATTGTGTCAAGTCGGTTAGCGCTCTTGGAATAGTTGTCAGCGCCAATGTACCGAACTACAGTTGCGGCGTAGATAAACAAAATCCCCGACCTCGCGACGAGTGTTTCGAGTTGGGCAGGAGAATGGTCGATGCGATCCAGGTTCGACTTGAGGTATGTTTTTATATCGTCTTGAACCGTATTACGCTCGAGCTCGTGCAATCGCAGCTCGGTGCGTACACGCTCAGCCCGACGCTCCCACATGCGATCCAGTATTTTGGCGTCAGGACGACTAGTCACAAAGAACTTGATCGGTAGACTGGACGTATTGGAGAGTATAATATCTAGTAGTCGATCTACGCCATCTTTGTCGCTGCATTCATCCAGTGCGTCGAGCACAATAATCCGATCGGCTGGGAACTCTTCGACCTCCTTCAACGGGTCTACAACAAGCTGTTTGAACTGTTCTGGAAGCGTCTGGTTGTATGCCTCTGGGTTCTCCTCCAACACGTTAGATATTGCACGTCGGAATGGACGAGAGAATAGCGACAGCTGGTATGCGATGCTAGGTATGATCCTGTTCACGTCACGGCACGCCGGCAGTTGGCGGGAGCAGAAGAAACTTGCAGCAAGCTTCCTGGCCCTCTCGAGCTGAGCACATAGACTGTATGCAATAGTGGTCTTGCCGGTCCCGGCCATGCCGTTCAGCCAATATATCCTGTGGCTCTTGTTGTCGTATGCCCAGTCGTGCAGCTGCCGCAAGACGTCGACACGTGTGTTCGGCGTGCATCCACCTCGACGCAAGTTGTCAGAGTCGGCTGAGCGATAAGTTGCTGCGGGCGAATTCGGTAGGCTCTTGAGTCGGGCGACCTAGCGCACATAATAAGTCACACAAAATTAATCCGGTGCCATTTGCCACACACCGTCGCTTGTTCATCCACAATCTTTAGTATGTTCATGTCTATGTTCAGCTACGTTGTTGTAAGCAGCAGCTCGGTGACCAAGTAGGGAATTACTTACTGCAAGCCGCCCAAGCAGTCGCTGTATGCGCTGGTAACACTCTAGTACTTCGTCCGCATCTTCAATAGCGTCTGCGAATCGTTCTACACCGCGACGCTCTTGCTTCTTTACAACTTGCTTAATCTCTTTATCAATACCCCTTCGAGAAGGAGTCAGCGAGGTGAAGCAACATACTTTCGTTACTTACTGAGCTATTTTTGTGATAGTCGTTGTCATTTCTGGTGGTGGAGACCCGGCAAAGTATCCAGTCAGATCGGTGAACAGTGACTCCAGCTCGACCTTCAACTTCTGATATTCCTCACGACCTCTAGACTCGGTCTTGCCGCATGGAGGAGTCAGTCTTTCAAAATTTGGCAATGCCTATATTGGTTCACACTCACCTCAAAGAGATCGATACATCCCAAGATCCCATCGACGGCTGACTTGAGCGGCCCGAACGCGTCGGCGCTCCTGTCTACCAGGGCTGTGAACTTCTTTAGTCCAGTCCACCCATTGCGTTTTACGGTTGGTTTAGTAGTCGATTCGAGGGCTGCTGGCACAGGCAGTGGGCGCTTGACATCCCCGGGCACATTGGGGTCTGGCAATGTTGCCACAAGGGACGTATCCACGACAGGAGCTTTCGAGGGATTGTCCTTTGGGGGATGGGAGACAGTAACGGGGGTGCTTGAAGCCGAAGCTGTCGAGTGAGTGGGATCGTTGGGGGCGGGACTGTGAACGCGGAATGTGTCACGAAACCGCCTCCCGAGGCGTCGTATGTCTGGTGTCATCTTGTTCGGCATGGTCAAGATTATACAAAATTATGTATAGTGCCCGTAACCTGAGGGGGACAAGTTGTTGTCGGCTGCGAGAGTTGTCTGTGACGTGTGATTGAACAAAACGAGGCCGGTAACCATTCCTGTCCGGTCTCGTTTGCCACCCGTAACTCGCGGGGGCATACCTGGTTGCCTGTGTTGTATGCCTACACATTTGGTAAGACACCCGGGCATGTACCCTAAATGTCCGAATGTGTCGTTATTTGAGACATGAGTTAATTATTACATCTGTGGTCGACATCGATCGCCCGACCCCAGCGCTTAAGGTCAAGGGGGTCACGCGGTACCCTAGATGACAATCGCTAGCTGCTTTCTAGATCGCAACCACAACGCATCCAAGCAGCTCTTTTTGGTTTCAACTGGGCAGAACTAGGTCATCTCGCGTCTCGCTTTATTCGTTAGTTTTAACGAAACTGGCTACGCGTGCCGTTTCACGCAATAATATCGCTCCGGGGGCAACCGCACGCCTGAAATCTCCCGGCTCTCCAACTTATTGTAATAGGCTGCGATGTACTTTGAAGGATCTTGGTTATCGCTACTGCTCTGGAGTGCTCTTCTGCTCTGGCAACCCTGCTCGTCACGTCAACCCGTATTCAGGCCCTCTGTGAACCTTGCGAATGGTCCAACAACCACCTGTGAGACTCCCCCATTGCAAACCTCATGGGAGAAGTACCCGATGCCCAAAAATGGGGGACGCGATTTTGGACCACCTAACGTATGTAGTTTCTTCCTTCAAAAAATACTAGAAGGTAGAAGTGTGTTGTTAGGTCCCACAAGGGAAGGCGGAGAACGGCCAACCCAAGTACCGTAGCAGCGGGAAAGCAAGGAACCTCATCATGGTAATCCCCGACGGATTCGGGTACGTGCGATCGATAATGGCTGGCACTCAGAAGCCGACACTTAGGCAGGCCTGCATCAGAAACGATGGCACGGAACTTTATTCAATGGAACAACTCGGCCTATGGGTGGAATCATCGAGTAATGTTTTCGTTATGTTCCATTAGCCCCGCCTGACGGTCCGGCTGACACGCATCCCAGCTTGCGTCCGACACTATCCAGATTGGCTCCGTCCGCACCCGTTCCTCCTCGAGCTATGTTACGGACTCGTCTGCCGCGGGCACCGCCTATTCGTGTGCCATTAAAACGTACAACGGTGCTGTCGCCATTGATGAAAATGGTAATCCGTGCGGAACTGTGCTCGAGGCCGCCAAGCTCGCGGGGTATAAGACTGGGTTGGTTGTGACCAGCCATGTGACCGATGCGACGCCAGCTGTGTTTGCTAGTCACATATGGGATCGAAACCAGGAAGATAAGATCGCAGTGCAGCTCGTTGGGGATCGACCGATGGGGAGGGTCACGGATCTATTATTTGGCGGGGGGTTGGTATACTTCCGGTGAGTTGTACTCAATCTTTTTCCAAGTTTTACGCTATATGTACATGTCTTTAGACCAAACACAACCCCGGGATCCGCTCGTCCAGATTCACGAGACCTCGTCCGTGAATCACAAGCTGCAGGCGTCCACACACTATCGAACCGCACAGCGTTCGATGCTCTTGCAGGCGGCGCAAACGGGAAGCTGCCCATGTTGGGTCTGTTTGCACCTCACGCCCTGGCTTACGAGATCGACCGGGATCCGAAGATAGAACCAAGCCTGTTGGAGATGGTGCAGACTGCACTGGAAATTCTGAAGCGAGGGACTGCCAACGAAGAAAAGGGGTTCTTTGTTGTGAGTAACTTAGCCCTATATACATGAATTCATTATGTTCACAATACGTAGATGGTCGAGGCTTCTGTGAGCTGGTGTTCACAAAACTTGAACATCAATTTCTAACCTGGAGGCCCAGAAAATTGACTTTGCGGGTCACGCCAATGACCTGGTCGGGCATCTTAGCGAGATAACGATGTACAACCAAGTGGTCGAATATCTCAAGGCATTTGTCGACCAAAATCCAGATACAATATTGATCGGGACTGCGGACCATGAGTGCGGGGGGCTGACCCTAGGAGGAATTGTGGATACTGGAGATGCCCAGTAAGTGTTTCAGCTGCAATCCCATCAGGTGATGTTAAGGTTGGAGCCCCTAGGTTTAACCCTGCCCCTCTTGCTGATGCTAAACATTCGGCGGGGTACATTGCCACTGCCTGGGCAGAGTATAACGGCTCAGACTCAGACACATACCTTACCGAATTATTCGCTACATATGGTATATACGATGCCAAGTGAGTTCTTGGCAAATTTACTTGATTCAATATAAAACTGACATGAGGTTAGCGCAACTGAGTTGTCCGTAGCCAGAGAGCACAAATCGAACTCGGGGTTTAACACTGTACATTTTGGACAGTCGCTGAATCGTCGAACCATGTCCAAGTGGGCCTCGGTATGTGTTTCCCCGTTTCAGGGAGCCTGGTACTAATGCATTCAATTAGACGGGTCATACAGGCGTTGGTAGGCCTCTACTAGATTATCGCAGAGACATTATGCTCATTCACTTATGAACAGATGTCAACCTGATTGGCTATGGACCAAACGTCCACTTGCTGGCCGGAAACCGAGACAATACAGGTTTGACTTACGCCACAAACGGCCCAAAACACCTAATCACGTAAATATCTTGTAGAAATAGGCCAGTTCATAGCCGAACAGCTGGGCCTCGACCTTCCCGCAGTCGCTAAACTTCTAAACGATGTGAAGAATGAAAAATGGCTCGTCAACGAAGTGGGCCGGGACAAGGTTCGGGTAAGTTATGAGGGTTTTTTAATTTAACGACCCCTAGTGAATGCTATGTTTAAGGGCGGACTACCCACGCATCATTCATGCACCCACCAACACTAGAAGTTTCCGGCATGGCTCAATATAAGTGAACCTACCTTTTTATATTGCGCGAATCCGATCTTGTACCATGACCGACGAACCGTTCGGCCGCGAGGCCTACTACAGAGAAGGGAACGCGGAAGCAAACGAAAATGGCACTACCAGATATCTGGACAGCCCTCGCTAGTTTGAGGCTTGATATATCTGAGACCCGAGAGGGAAGTTCCATCCGCCATTTCCGATTGGTACGACATATTCGACCAAAGACCCGGGCAAATAAGGAAACCCGATTATTCCATTTCATCCAGCGACTAACCAGACCCATGGAAAGGAGTAACTAGGCTTTAGCCCCTCAAGGACTTTCGGATGAACCCTCCAACAATCAAATGCGGCGGCCATACGAGTTGAGGCGAGTTTCAGAGACTGGCCCGGATAGAGAGATGAGTTTTAGGAGTGCAGTGTGTCTTGAACGACGCATACATCCAACAATGCAATCGCCTTCGTACATAGCAAGCCAAGAACTACCTCGTGTCGGATGCTCGCCATGCGAGACCGCTGGCATGACACCCACCTTCAGAGTGTTATTCGGGGTTGCAAGAACACTCTCACCTCAGATAGGGAAATGCTAATAGCCCCTGGCTCTCAGGCGGCCAGAGCTAGCACAGCCGACAGTTTTTAGAGCCGCCCACACCGCACCAGACCATACGATCGGCCTGAATAGTTCGGACAGAAGCAAGGTAGTTCAATTCCATAACCATGCTGTTAGTGTCTCCCAAAATGATGGTCATTTCATTCGATGAAAGCAGGCGCACATGCTTAGAGTATGCAAAACGCTCAACAAAGACCCTCTGAGCCTTGGCCATCGTCGCTATTTCCAGCCGGGGGGACCACCCGACGTTTCAAATTATAATGGGGTTAAAAGTCAATTTCCATTTGTTTCGTGATTAGACATCTCGAGAAGTCGGAGAATTAACGTAACGAACATGAGATATAATGGCAAAGAGAGGAAAAAAAGAATGCTTAGATTCAACATAGGGACATAGAAGTACAAAAAGGGGCATAGGGGTGGTTGCACAGCAACGCAACCGCGGTAGAAAGTGTAGTATGAACAAGGTAAAAGCGGCAGTTCCTCAACCCAGTCCAGTACAACCGTTCATAAGAGACGACACCGTAAGGTCATAACTACGTCCGTTCCACTCCAGCGGTTTCAAATACGAAGGGCGGTGCGCAGGGTCGAGGTTGAAGAACGGCCTTTAGGACGAGGTCGGTTGATACGCAGAGTCTGATTGGAAGGGCTGAAAAGAAATAATTTAGTATCTGCCGACTTGAACGCGGAAGAAACAAGCATACCTAGCCAACATCCCAACTCCCATGTTCTCCTTTGCCACGATCGTAGATGATTGGACGACGTGCATTTTGCCGGTGGATGGAACCGCAGGGGAATTTGCCCCATCTACCGCAGGCTTCCGCTTCACCCATCCCAAAGCACTCCGACGCACTGTCGAGGCGATCCGCTGCTTGGAAGTCTTTTCCTCCACAACCACTGCCTTGGGATCCAAGTTGACGGTCAACGACGAGAGTGGAGCTGGGGCGGCGGGAGCGGGCGCAGGCGAAGGCGAGTGCACGAAAATCGTTGCGGTGTTCGAGACCATCGGAGACTCTGGTACAGCACGCGACGGGCGAGCAGGTGTATAGCCCGGAGGCAGGTGTGACAAGACCTGTTCGACACTTTTTGGCTGCATGCGGATGCTCCTGACCGAACGGGTGACATCGGCAGGATAGGGCGAAACGCGAGGCGAGCGGGAGTAGCGAGGGTGGTGACGTTTGTAGGTCTCGACCGGCAAAGTGGTGTACGTATCCTGGGAGTGATCGATCATTGCCTTGATTGCAGAGGGGTGCGTAGGAGGTGTGAAGGCTGGGGCCAAGTTAATAATTGGCAAGGTGTAAAACAAATAAACTTACTGGACAGCGCGAACCGAGAGAAATCAGTATCTTGCCATATCCTCTGCGAGCGCTCGACGGTCTCAACAGCTTCGTTGCGCAGAGCACAGTACCGGGTAATCGAGGCCATTTGTTCATCGGTTAACTGCATCCCCACCTGGATCATCTCCGCCAGCTCAGCGATCTGTGCGTCCGGGTCGACAATCATGACGGAATCATTAACCTGCGAGTTGCTGAAGGCCGAATACGAATACGAAGTAGAACAAGGCAAATCCTCGGCGGTGAACGAGTTGACCATAGACGAACGTGACAATTGGGAAGAACGACGACGATGTCCTTGGCCACGAGTGCGCAGACGACGACCGGGGGGAGAGCTGGTAGAGGCGTTGCCAAGCATGCCCATGAGTTTTGAAACGTCGATGCTAGACTGAGAAGCACCCGAGATAGAGGAAGCGTCGGAGCCGGCAATGGAAAGTGGAGGCGTGTCAGGGGGTTCAGCAGTGCAAATGAGAGCGGAGGCGCGGTTCCGAGCGACGGACATCGTCATATTTCCCATAGGCCGAGATTTACGACAGGAGACCGTGAGCGGGCGAATGTAGGGCAGAAGCGCTGAAATGATTCAGTTAGCGAGGGTCCGAGTAAGAGGGGCGGCAACCTACTTTGTGGGGTTCCAGCGGGCACATTAAATTCCTCCAAGCCACAGTCCTGAGCGGTCGATTTGGCTGACGCAGGAGGACGAGGGCGAGCGAACGGACGAGGTGTGGCCTCAGTGCGACCTTTGCCCTTGCTCGGCGAATTGTCGAGGATAGAGTCGGACACAAATTCCTCTGGAGACTCGCTCTGGCTCGGTTGGAAGAACGACATTGAAGTGGAGGCGTTCCCAGACTCGGGCCGGCTAGCATCCGACCGGGCCTCTGCAAGCTGCTTGGCGCGCTTCTCCGCCCGGAAACAAGGGGAAGCGTCGAGCAGCAGTGTTGAGCCCACTGATTTGCGACGAACACGAGTCTCCTCGCCGTTGCCTCCAATCATGCTGACCATCGTATCATCATCACGAGCCGAGGCGTCAGACTGCATGCTGATTATGGAGACTGGGCGAAAATGGCCGGGTTGGAGCCCTCCCCTGTTGTGCTTGCGACGGCGATGGTCGTCCCCAAAGACAGAAACCGAGCTGATCGAGTCTGTTCGGCCACGTCGCTCGTATCTAGTGAAGTGAATAAGTGATGCTAATAAACGTATTTGAATTCACTTACAGTGACTCCATATCGATCGAGTGCCGACGCTCATCACCCACTCCGTCCACCAGGGAGTCATACGACATGAACGACATTCGCCGCTGCTCAGCTGCAGACGGGACAAACGAGCTGCGATGCTCTGAGAAATACGAGTTCCGCCGCTGGTCTGAGACGTAAGAGTACCGGCCAGTATGCTGCTCATAGTAGAACTGTGGACCCGCTGAAACTTCGCTGTTGGTCGGAGAGGCCATGATCGAAGGAAGGGGTACACCGTGCTCTACACCAGTCTGGAACATCTTGTCGCCGAGCCCAGGTCGAGCCATATATTGGTCATATCTCTCGCTGATGTTGCTGTCGACGGACTCGGGACGATGACGAGCCCAAGCCACGCGACCAGCATGGGCATTGGCCAACGAACTGCCACTTTCCGCGGACAGGTGTTGGGGATGGCCGAGGTGGCGGCCATAGCCACGGTTGTGGAAACTGACCGGTGGAGCGTTGGTGCGGCAATAGAAACTCGAGCGATCCGATTCGACCGACATGCGTTTGCTGCGACGGCGACGGGCGACGGATCTCTCAAGGCCTTGGGCTGATTCCTCAATCATCGATGAAGCCTCGTCCAACTCGCGCATCAGTGCCTCATAATCAAACGGGTCCTCTTGGCTAACAGTGAGCATTCGACCAAAGGATGGGCCGGACGAGACGCTGGAGTCCTGATGGGAGTGTTGAGTCGCGCGTGAACTGGTAGAAGACTGGGCCCAGGACTGAGACCGGTTATACCCAAAGGGATCCGAGGCAACAGAATGGAGCATGTTCCCGAAAGAGGACATTGACTGGCTAACTCCGGACTCGTCGTGCGTATGGCTGGCTTCGACCTCGGAGCTAGTATCCAACTTGAACCTGATGGAGGCATCACGCCGCTTTACGGTGCCCGAGTTACTGGAGACCTGAGGGAGATTAGCGAGCGCAAGCGCGAATGTCGCATCGGCCAAGCCAGTATCGGCATTGTTCTCCTGGGGTCGTTTGGCAGGGACATTTGTCTGAGAAGGACCGAACCGGAAGTCGAGGTTGAGTTGGCCATTAGACTTCTTGTTCATAGGTTGCGTGAGTTTGGCCAACGCCTCGGCACGGCTGAACGAGATCTCTGCTTCGGTAGCTTCGTCTTGGGTTGTCGATTTGTTGGCCACCGCGGGATTGTCTTGCTTAGTCACGGTTGGCACATTGAGTGAATCGATGCCGAGTTCGAGCTGGTCAGCCATGCCGGATCCTCCAGGACGCGCGGGAGTCTTGAAAGCAGTGACCAAAACTTCGACGAAGCTGCTGCGCGAGCCGCCCTTGAGCTGTCCAAGCTCTCCAGTGAAATCAAACGACTTGCGACTCCCCCTCTCCAGTTCTTCCTCACTCGCCCCAGCAGCTTCGTTGTCATCCGAGTCGTCGGATCCCATGGCAATGGCTACTTGGGCCCCAGTCGTGTCCTCGATAACTACGCGCGGCACTTCAGGTTGCGGGAGCGGGACATTGGGCGGCATGCCGGGAGATGGAATTGGTGCCTCGTCGCACTTCCGCCGGCAAGGATCACCTGGAGCTCGTCAGGAATGTCAGAATCCGAACCGTCGCTACCATCCCTCTCCAACATCGAATCTTCGCCCAAGGTCCCCCTCATCCCAGCACGACGGCGGCTCTCGATGCGAGTACGTCCAGATC
This sequence comes from Ceratobasidium sp. UAMH 11750, assembly GCA_019677335.1. Taxonomy (NCBI): domain Eukaryota; kingdom Fungi; phylum Basidiomycota; class Agaricomycetes; order Cantharellales; family Ceratobasidiaceae; genus Ceratobasidium; species Ceratobasidium sp. UAMH 11750. Next base: position 10,753 of record WSLM01000056.1, on the reverse strand, counting down.
CGCTACTTGACTTGGCTGACGTGGCATTGCTTCCCTTGATAGCGCGTGGATGAGCGCAAACGGCGCGTGAACTCAGTGCCGGGGAGAAAATGTCGTCTGTTTCGGAGAGCGGGGGCGCCCGAGACACGCGGGGCGTAAGGGATGATACAGGTTTGACGAGAGAAGGGTGGTTGTAGCCCTTGAGACTGGTGAGACCTGGCTGGGCACCACGAGAACCACGGGGACCATTCCGAGTCGGGCTATCCTCGACCCAGGCGGGGATACGACGAGTATCGGGGCTAGCTTGCTTGGCCTCGGGAGTAAATGTAAGGTCGAGGCGGCTGATGAGATCGGACAAGTCCGAGTTGGCGGCGTTGAGAATATCAATGGCTGCCAGTCTTCGGTCAGTGTATGCACATAAATCACAACAAGTATACACACCCTCTTCTCCACTTTGCCTCAACATCTGCTCACTCCACGGGCGCGCTCGTGTCGGGCGCTCAGGCGAGGTCGAAGGGCGGAAAATGGGAACGCTGACAGAACGCCCGCTCGCCAAAGTGTACTCTCGCTCCTGAATGTACGATAGCCGTTGCGTGTCGACCGCGGATGCTGCAGCACGGCCCAACGAGGTGACGTTAGATGCGGCTGGGGGTGCAACTGTTCTACCCGATGAGACTGAGAAAGTTGAATAAGGGGCAGCGGAAGACCCAGTGTGCTCCTCCACACGCGCCTCGAACGCCCGAACCCGGTCTCGAACACGGCCCTTGTCGATCTTGACGCCTCGTACCTCAACCTGAGGCGCATCCTCCGAGGATTTTGATTGACTTTCTTCGGCGGGTGGGATGTCGAAAAGGCCGATGACTGGTTTGCGAGCACGACGCCCGAGGTCCTCTCCACGCTCCGTACCACGCGTCCGACCTTTGAGAGTACCCGCGCCAACCCCAACCCACGCCCTATCGCCAAGGTATGCACTCGCTCCACCCGTAGAAGTTGGGGCCTCCTCATGGTGTTCAAATATGATCCCAGGGTTCGCAGGTACGTTCGGGGCAGCAGGGACAGAATCCTGCCTTGACCTCACAGTGTGAACATCGGACGAAGCCCCAGACGACGCCCGCGACATCCGAGACTGATGATAACTGCCCGACGAAATTGTAGACGGCGCAACGCACGAAGAGCCGCTCGAGCTTCGACGGCCTCCCCTAGCCCACTGCTCTCCTTCCTGTTCCTCTTCCCGACCTTCGCTAATTCGACCCACTCCCAAATTGGCTCGTTCGTCCTTGAGGTGGAGGTTTTGGCGAGCGATAGGCTTTCCAATAGGCGCGGTCACAGTGATTGTTGGGTCATAACCAAGCGCTCCAGCTTCCCAGCTCTCTCCAGACGTGGTAGTCTCTTCCTCCACAACAACCGGCTTCTTTTTCACCCGCCTCTTCTTTTTCTCCTTGGCCGTCCCGCTCTTCCCCTTGTCTTTCTTGTCCTCTTCCCCCTTTTCGTCCTCCTCCCCCCTGACCCATCCACCCAGTCGAGCTAAAGAGGCCATTGATCGAACACTCTTCATAGCGCGGACGGCAAAGGATCCAGTGTTCGACGCATTCTCCCCAGACAAGAGGCTCCCAATACTGCTCCTTCGCGTAGTACCCGACCCCGCATGAGACTCGACACTCGCCGTGCTGGCCTTGCGCACCGTCTTCGGCTCGAATCCAAAGTCAACCGGCGCAGTTTCGATAGGCATGGGCTTAGGAGGGATGGGGGAACTGTGGCCCTGCGCGTCTTCGGCAATTGAGGTGGGATTTACGAAGGTGGGAAGCTCGAGTGAACTAGGGCGTGGGGGGAGGTTCGTATATGCGGCACTTTCTTCCGGCTCCTCGGCATGTTTTGTCGCCATCAAGGTATTCGGGTCGAGAGAGTTGGAACGTGCATGCGCAGGACGGTCGAAAGTCGACGAAAGAGAGGGGCCAGGAGCTAAAACAGACCGAGAGATTGGTTATTCGACACGAAAGATGAAGTAAAGGAATAAACTTACACTTCGCCCGCTTCTTGCTGATTGTCCAACGCCACTTGGGTTTCTCGCTACCACTGGGTGCAGCCAGACTCTCGTTGTCAGTCGTATTCCCGGTCAAAGTCCCAGGGGTCATAGTCATTGGCGAAATAATCGTAGCCGTAATAGGCGTTTCGAGTGGGACCTCGCGAGGAACGTGCGTATCGATGGTGAGCTTCGTCTTGGGTCGATTGGCCACACTGCCCCGCAATGTTCCCGTCTTCAGTTGCTGTTCCCCTTCACTTTCCTTCTCCTTCTCCTTTCCTTTCTCCTCGCTTTTCTCCTTTTCCTTCTCCGCCTTGCGTGCGCCATTCGTTCGATCACCCAACGCCCATCGAATGCTCTCCAACGTACCCCTGCTCTTCTTCTTCTTCACCACTAGACCAGTCCCAGCATTCTCGTCGTTCTCGTTTCGTACCGTTCCCCCCTTGACAGTTCGAATGCTCCCTCCACTAAAGGTCCCCCTCACGCTTTCTAGAAGAGGTTTCGAAGTGCGACCAACCGTATCCTTCACCACCTCGACCTGACCGCCGCCAGGGTACGCACGCGACTCGACAAGGACTCGCTTATGCTTGATACCAGACTTGGCCTTCAGCGAACCCTGCGCCGAAGAGGACGAGTCTGCTTGAGAAGCAAGCGATAGGCCGGTGCTCGGGCCAACGGAATGAAATTGCCGGTTGTGGTGCGCGGCAAATTGGCGGGCGACGAGACCGGTCACGTGCAGCGAGGGGTCAACCGGTGTTGGTGCCACGGAAGCGCTGGAGAATGGATCGCCCGACTTGGGCCGATTTTCTTTTCCGAGGATCGAACGGCGGGGAACAAGAGTGCGTGTTCGTCGTTTCTCCAGAAGTGGGCTACCTTCGACGCTCTTCCCAGGGGTGGGTGCGACCAATTGGATAGAAGGGATGTCACGCTCGGGCGTGGGCGGGATCGGAGGAAGAGGAGGGAGTGGTGTGTAAGTGGGTGACGAGGAAGCGTTGGGGGTATAAGTTGAAGAGCCAGAATGCGATGATGGACGAATCGAACGCGAGGACAGAGATTTGAACATGATGGGCTGTTCTATGTCGTTACAGTGTGATGCGTGCGTGTGTTTGCTACACAGATGGGATGAACCGTTCAGTCGTTAATAAGCTCTGAGGGGAGAACAATAGTAAGTCGGTGGATATGACGGGCTGAAAGGAAGGACCAACTGAAAATGGAAGTGAAAGATGCGAGCGTCGTAAACCGTTGCCGCGTAAAAATCGTACAGTGAACTTCTAGTGATGGCTGGACGTCAGTGCTGCTCGACTGGTGCTGTATCGTAGGCGTACAAAAGTCAAAAAGCTAGGTAGCCTGCTGTATCCGCGTAAGTATCGTCAGAAGCTACGAACAGGCAGAGTAAACGAGCCAATCCAAGGTTGAACAAGCTTGTGGGAACTCACAAAGCACCGTGGAAACAATAGCGAATAACAGACCAGAATTGAGATGGGGTTTGTAGATGGTTGAGAGATGAGCAACGAGTCGAGGTTGGTCGAACGTTGCTGAGTTGTCGAAAGTTGTTAGTTTCTGCGGGGGAAAAAGATAAGAGTCACGTTAAGGGACTTTATGTTCGTTAGCGTAAGGTCGTTGTAACGTCGTTGAAGTCTTCAAGCCAAATCAATAATTACCTAGGAAAAACAAGCGGGAAAAAATACAGAAATTGGTATACGAAGAAGCTTGTAATTGAACGAGAGAAAGCCTACCTAATACTTGCTGGACTTCGTCACCACATAGCCGGACGCACACGAAGAAGGTTGTGGTCGCTGCTGGCCGAACACCTGCACCCAAACAAGGGCAAAGCGTAGAGTTGATTGGCGCATGTTTGGCCTTGGACACGCTCAGGTCACGTGGGGGACAGCCTTGTCCCACACCTATCAAAATTAAATGAACCCACGACAAGCTAAATGACCTCGACCCACCCGTTCAAGTGTGAACTCGGGTTCGCTCTGGAAAATATATACTCCCAGCCCTCGGCCCCAGCAAAAGATAATTAAACTTATCTTGGCGAACCCGCCGAGCACCAAGGCATTACCCTCCACACGGTCGCCAGGTACCTGTGGCGCTCTCCTCATGTTCAGTGCGTGTTGGAGTTTAGACTAGTTTAGAGTGGACCGCACTCAAGTGTCCGATCATACATCATGCCGTACCCGAAGTGCCACTCGGACCCACATCTGCCGAATAGATCTCGGGTGCATATATTTTGTCTCAAAGGCTGAAATACGATTGATCACCTCGAGGCAACTGTGCTATTGGTTCCGCATTTATTGATACACCCGAGAGCGGTATATTTCAAACAAGTGGCAGTGGCGCCAAGGGAAAACTCTCCGGAGATGGTATATGCGCGACCGCGTGGAGCTTAACCACCAGCCACGCGCGTCTATGGGCTCTAACCTCTCTCGGAGCCTCCTAATGGCCGAGATCAGGAGGGCCACCATTTTTTGAAACATGTAGCCTTGAACCAACCGAATTGAATGCAACACCGGTTAAATGTACCACATCTCGAAAGACTATTAGTGCTTGATCGCTAATGGGATCACATCAGTCATCCCCGGGACGTTCCCTGGCCGGACGCAGCTGGAATCCACATGTTATAAGTTGACAAGCTGTGTGCGCAGGATTTGATATGGAACGCATGCGTTTTTCGATCAATCGTCATGGAGGTTAGGTCAAACTGAACGAAGAAGCAAGAGAACGAACGACATGCGTATGGAAAACCTTGATAGCTCATGTTATGCTCTCAAAATATGGCCGACGACATATTACATTATGGCAAAAGAACGAATGAAACAACTGACAAAGCCTGAACCACAAAGAAACTGCTGGATCTACGAATTAGGTACTACGGAGTATCAGTCCCATCCCTATCCCTCGCCGAATGCAACATCCGCACATTCTGAGTCCCAAGATACGACACAAACGTCCCCTCTGCATCATCCCGAGTCCCAGTCCCAGGCCGCGACCCCGGCGTGTGACCAAAAGTCACCCCACGGCGCTCTCGCTCAGGCTCAATAGCCCAGCCCTGAGGAGGGGTATCTGTACCTTTATTAGACTCCCAGCCTTGTTTGCGCAGCGTGTCCGCATTACTATCTTGGTCGACATCGTCTTCAGGGACCAAGTCAATAGTGTTCGAGCGGAAGCCGTTTTCGATGTCTTCTAAAGGATGCTCCTTGCGGTCACGCTCTTCAAGCTCTGCAAAGAATCATCCCTGTGAGCTCGCATATACATGGATCAGTGAGATAAATTCCACTTACCGTGCGCCTCATGGTCAATCTCGTTGTCCGTATGAGTTATGACCTGTGTCGCAACGTGCACGTTCACCGACCGGCCCTGCTGAGTCGCATTCAGCGTCGCCCTACGTTGATCTCTGTCGCGAGATGTCGAGTTTGTACCAGAGGTTGTATGATCAGGACCCTCCTGTAGTGAAAATATGGCGTTAGCTATCACATGTGCAGCCAGGAGGTGAGAAGGAGACTTACGTAGACAACGACTCCCGTGCCGGTAGCCACCTTGACCATCAGCCGTGACATACACATCTCAATCTCGAGCTAAACCCATACATGGTCGGCTTCCGTGCGTGTCTCACATCAACGACGAGGCTTACCTTGACCATATATGCGACCGGATGAAATTGCATGCTATGAGACCATTCCTTGATAAGTAAACCGCGGCAACGCAGTATAGGCGCAAACGCTCACTAGACGAAATCATTTCGATAACTCATCATACCAATAATCAGCACGTCCATCGATAGTGAGACTATGATTATTCGCTCGTTGAACCTAACCAGTTTGTCGTATTTTTTCAGCTGTGGTTGAAACTTGCATTAGAAACGCACAGGAGGACAAAGGACTTGGAGAGCTCACGCCCATGGAGACAAGACGTTTTTTGATGGTATCGATAAACATCCAGTTCAGAATACCGTCTGTGACGAGATAGAGGCATTTCTATACGCGACTCCCAGTTAGCCTGACTGATGCCGATTAAAAACCAGTTACACACCTCGATGCGATCCCAGACTATATTGATATCATGGTACCGAGTTGAAATCTGCAACTTTGCCGGTATCCAAATACAGTACACCGAAATGTTAATGACCGTAATCCACGCGGCAATGGTGAATTTTAGCCAAAACTATGTGGAACAAGTTAGTTCAAAGCCGCCTCAAACTGAACAGAGATGATTGACTTACACGTTGGGACGGAGTTGGCAGGAGTATGCATATGCGGTTTACGATGATCTGAAGGAGGAATTGAACTTGCAGCGCCCATGTTCTATCATAACCAACCATTAGCTCACCCAAACTATTCACTCGGGCACCTCAGGACCACTCACGTCAATATCGAGAAATAAAACCAGAACGAATAGCCAATAATGTCGCATAGGTATAGCCAGCAGATGATACCGAAGATCATGCACCTGCACAACCACTATCAGTATGAACGTAACTGTTGTCGAGTAGAACAAGACGAGACGCACACCAGAATTTCAAGCCAGCACATGATGATATATGCGCTCCATCGCCGAGTTCTTCGCGTCTGCTTGATCGCATGCCAACTAACAAAGTACCCAAAACCGATCTACACGCCATCATCGTCAGTGGCACGTTCTCATTCAACCTTAAATCCAAGTGCATACGGTAAACCCAAAGGCCATCGTCGCAAGTCTCATATCTCCAGCACGCACCGGCGGCATCTCAAGCGGATGCTCAGTCTTAAAAGTCGGCCACATCGAAACGAGCGGCAATGGTGGGAAAAACGAGTGGGTGGTCCAAAAGACACGCTCGAGCATTGATCTATCATATATACTAGAGCGAGGCCCTGAGTCGGTTGTCGATACATTTCAAATGGATTTGCTTGGAACAGTGTCGAGGTTAATTTGGCAGGGCCGGCGGGGAAGATCCATGTGATCCGCCTGGGGGTCGATTCGGGAGTACCCAGTTCGTTGATCAACATTCTTGTGGCGTGAGGGTTCTGTAAGCTGACCAGTCGTGGTGTCCAGGTTTGGTCATAAACGCCGGTCCCAAGGCACATTCCTAACCGCGTAGCCTCGCTTATTTCCCATTGTGTACGTTAAGCAACAAGCCAGATGTTACGTGTGCTATGAATAGACGCGGCTATGCATATATGTCTTGAGCCAAGAAGTTGAAGTCCACGAATCATTTGCCTTTAATTTGATCTGAATGATATTCTCGGAAGTCTGACTCCGGGCAGCAAGTCGGACAGGAGGCAAGACTCTTACGAGAATGCGAGACAACAAGAACTTCTAGCCGGTTCGGGTACATTTTTAGTTAATACCTGTTTCCATGCCCCGAACATAGCGCTAAACATTCGAAGATCTTTCTCAGCCGGTTCCCAACTTTCCACCGGGTGATCCTTGTGCCGCCCCACACCAGGACCAAATGCGCGGCTCCGGGTGGCCATTCCTCTCCCCGACAGAAGCAGGGATCGACATTTTTCATTATTTTCTCGGAAATTCTCTGAATTCAATAGTACCTTGATATCCTGCGTATGTATTCAAGCTCGGTGGTTGTCAAAGTCAAGCCCGCCATCCCCGCTTATCCCGGACATTCTCCGGCATCAACCTATCAGCTAGGGGCTCTTTTCAGGCAACCGTTTGATCGAGCTTGACCACTTCGGTTGCGCGTCACCGTATGAAATTAGAAGTTTGACACTTAAACTCCTGATTTGGTCAAGCAGTACCACGTGGCTGTTCCGACTCCCTCCACAGTCCCTCCATTTCACCGATGCGGGGGGTTCTGCCCTGCTACTTGATCGATGAACCATGCGGATTATCGTGTGTATTCAGTGTAAAAGAAATAGAAAGAAACGATACAGAGAGGCGATATAAGAAACATGCACTGGATACAACAAATGAACGTGTTCGACAGCAATAAGACAACGACTCGGAAAAACCCACACACCACCCACTCGAGCTACATGTTTCGAACAACTCCGGAAGCGTCCTCTGATCGATCCAATCGCGCTTGGCTCCGACCAAGTTGCCCATCATTCGGTCGCCCTAGTTGGGCCTTTACGAAATTAATATGCTCGTGCAGTTCTCGACCGGAGAGGATGGTCCAGGTGCCGTCTTCGATGTTGCGAACCCATCGGCGGTAGGGTGGCATGGTAATTACCCGAAGGGTGCTACATTGTGCGCCCAGGCGGAGGACCGTTTCGAGTTCAGCACCCTTTTTCCGGAAGGCGGTGCGATGTAAGACTGTGACGTCGCGCGAGTTGAGGTGTAGTTCGCGGAGCTTGGTGAAATGTTCCAAGCCTTCGACCTGGGGGTTCGGTCAATTTAAAAATACGGTGGCAAGTGGTAGGATCATACCTGATTGATGAAACTCGTAAATCTATCCCTCTTGAAGTTTGCCAACACATGCAGCTTCAGAACCTCCAACTGTGGCAACGCCTTGGCAATTACCTCCATCGCGTGCCAGTTTGCGACAACTACATGGCATTGGAACGATCGCAACGACGCTCCTCTCGCCCTCAGGACGTCCAGCGGCTCAAAGTGCTCGTGCAAGAGTATGGGTGACGCAATCGTCGCATGCGTGATCGGCTCGTACTCGGGAGAGTCCTTGTCCTGAAGCAGATTTCCCAGGACAGGCAGGGATCCAGTGAAACTTCTTAGCCTTGGCGCATCATTCCTGTCTAGGGTAAATCCAGGCGCAGCATCCGAGAACTGGTCCGCTCTAAGTGTGGGCCATAGCCTCAATTCCGTAAGCATCGGATGTGCGCGCACGAGGACTGGGATCATATACATCCACTCTTCGGGAATGACTTGCATGAGTGTCAGGCGGCGAAGGCGTGGTGCGGTGGGTTTGTGCGCGATTCGAGCGAGGTGGTGTGGGAGAATAGATCTCCCCCAGATGTTTAAATCTGTCAAGTTTGGCATGAGAGCGAGCGCTTCAGCTTGGATTTTCGATATCTGCTGGACACGGTCGGTCTGGCGTTTAAAGTGACTTCCAGCAGGGTCGAACCGCAAGACCGATTTGCCCAACGACGGCTTCTTGAGTATAAGAGCGCAAGCCGCAAGCGACCGTTTGCACGACTTTTCAGAGTGAAAGTTGATCGTTTCGAATAAAAGCGGGTGCAATGATTCGTAAAAGTAGCGGTTGACGCGGATGAGGGAGATGATGTCAGAGAGGGGACATGTTTGGAAGATGTAGAGCAAGATTTCGATGGGAAGTTTAACGATGGGGTCCACGGGGGCGGTCTTATTACGTTTTGCGACCTGGAGAGATGAAAATCAGGGTGGCGCTCGCCCTCGGTGGAGCTGAAGTGACTCACCAAGCGTTGGAGTTGCCGCAGCATTACTTGGGAATCCTCCTAGAAAACAGTTAATGAGAGGCCTGGGGCAAGAAATAGAGTGGTTAATAATCGAGAGCTTGCAATATCCGAGGGTAGCCGAGTAACTAGACCTAGTAACAAAGAAGAACGAAGTGAAAAAAGTATATCAAAGGCGGCCGAAGTAAGAGGAATAAGAAGTCGAGTGATTTTTGCGCAAGATATAATCCCAGCAAAGAAGAGGCTAGTGGCGAAGGTGTCAAGTCGGTGTGGTTGGGAACCGAAACCTGGACAGCCATGCCGTGAGTGGGGAGAGATTACGTATTCGGCGCTTAACTCTCCCTTGTTTGGGCGGCTCTGAACTTGACGACGATTCTCTAGGCAGCGCCAAATCTGCTTCATGAGTCTGACTGGAAAATCTGAGTCACACGTGAAAATTTACTCAGGAAGCATGATCAGCTGGTCGAAAGTAGAATTATACTTCCTCTCTAGTAGATTCCATTCCCTTGGCCATTGCTTCTGGACGGTTCTCTGTTCGTCCAGCACCAGCGTGTGCTCTCTGGATTAATATATGCATGAATGCAACCGACAAAATATGCAAGGCAAACCTATCTGTGCGAACCTCCTCAAATTTGAACCTCGCCTGCCAATCCGGATAATCGGTTCGATTGGTGCTCACGGTCAGCCCAAGGAAGGGCGCAGGCAACTGTCAGCTAGGCAATGCACGCTGTGCACCAACAGCTATACCAGGTGAGAAAGTTTGGATATCTTGCGTAAACGGCACGCCGGCCTTGCGTCGAGGCTATACGCCAGGTTGGGCGCCCATCAGTCAACTCTTGGATAGGTTTCGCACTTATGTCTTGCTATCGGTTATGCTCTCTACCCCGATGCTAGGGCATGTCCCATGAGGTCACGTATCACAGCCCTGAAACTACAACCGGGTCCTGCGCGGTCAACAAAGCCGGAAATAGTATAAACACCATGTATGGCACACATACCCCCACTGGTTATCTTTCGTTTGTGATGCGATTTTGCTTGGGACAAATAGCGAGCTGATTTGCTTACGATCTTTAGTTCTCGACCATCTCGGCTGATTTTTCGTTGTGAAGTAGACCATCCCCGCCACTCGGTCCGTTTGTATGTTTCTCGACAATCGATATAGGTGCTAGGCTTGGGAGAACCCCATGTACGCTCTAAGCCACCTGTGTTTCTCGGGGCGCATATACCGACTTTTTGCTAGCTCATAATAAATTTAAGATATACAACCTCTCCCTGGAGAGACCAGACGTATCACAGGGGTAGAGGGTGGGTAGAGGCTGCCACCAAGATTAAGACGTCATGTTGACTCTAACTTATCACGTGAGGATTTTCATCCCCGTCTTAACAACCACATCCTTCGCACCACCTGATTGATCGGTATTGTCTATTCAGT
>WSLM01000055.1:0-38575 GCA_019677335.1 Ceratobasidium sp. UAMH 11750 | reverse complement strand
AGCGCACTGGCAATGTCGTGGTCGTGCGTCGCATGGGTGCCGGACAGGGGCTGGAGGACGCTGTTCGTTCGGGGAGGTGTGGTGGGAGCGGACATGGCGGGATGGTGTTGCAGGGCGCCGCCACCGATGAGCGAGAGCGCGGGGTTCATAGGACCACCTCCAACGGCCGGGCTGCCCATTAGCTTTTGCTCTTCGAGAGCTTGACGATGCTCGAGCATGCGCATTTGCTCCTCGAACATCTTGCGCTGTTGTACGCGCTGGCGTTCGTGCTCGATTCGCTTCTGTTCGATACGCTGGAAAGAAGTGAGTTCCAAAACGTCACTGCGGGTGGAAAAAAGACGAACAGAGTTTACATCGGGTAAATTAGCACCCTGTCGCGCCACCTTGTTCACGATCCGAAATCGTCGGTCAACATCGCACAAAAACAGAGTGAATGCGACAACGTACGGAATTAGCAAGATCTAGAAAAGCGGGCGGACTACGGTTTCGCTCGGTACTGCCGCCATGGGGCGCCGCATGTTGTTCCAAAGCCGGAACCATAGTCGACGTGTTAAAGAGAGCAAAGTAGGATGTCTAGGTGAAAACCGAATATAGGAGTAGGAATACGCCGCAAGGCAAGAGCGTTGGGATTACGGCTGAGAGTTGAACAAAGTATCCTAGCGTACGTAGTCAGCAAACCAGAGGAAAGAGCGTAAAAGAGCGGCGACGCGAGAAAAGCCGCATAAATGCACACCTAAAGGCCGACAAGCCTATCCGAATTTTCGAGTCCGGTCTAATGGACTGTGGTGGTACAGATGGGAAGATGGTACTGTCGCAGGTAACGAGGTCAGGTGTGCTGGCCGAATAAGGAAGCCACCGCGAATCCGAGTGGTGTTGTCGCGGCGTGCGGGAAAAGCTGGACTCACGCTTATGGGGGTGGTCTTGTCCGAAGTGGGGAACTCGACAAGACGGGGCAGACGTCGCTGGCTTTTCTCCTTAAATTTGACCTTGGGTGGGTGTCGATAATAGAACCAAGCATCAACCGCCACTGGCTTAGCCTGCAAACGAAATTGCTCTTCGCTTGCTCCGCTTCGCCGTCTCTCTTTGCGCCTGTTGCGGCCTAACAAACCACGACATAGTACCACGCCTGTGGCTCAGGCGATCTCGTTCCCCCCAAATCGAGATATACTGTTTTCCTCCCTTGACCTTCTCGGCGCGTCCCGCAGGCTAGACCGTGACGGCTCCGTTGACAGTAGCTATCATTCTTTAACTTGTCAAGCCCCCCGGGTAATCTGGTCGAGTGCTCCAGCCCGGGAGAAATGGTACACTACTTTGTTCGAATCAACATGACATCACCCACTGCCTATCTCGGAGCTGAAACAATCCCAGTACGGGAGTTGGCGACCAAGCGGACTCTGCCTCGGGCGACGTGCCACTCTTTGTGATCCCTTTCCGCGCCGGCCGCGGCGCCAGGTACGCCTTTTGCGCACCCCCGAAACTCCCGTCACGGAAACACGCGGTGACCCGCAGAGTTCGAAGTTCACCCATCACGCGCTACCTCTGTTGAAATGAGAGCTAGTGTGGCAAGCATTGCAAAAGCTTTGCCGAAAAAAAGGAGAGCATACAACTTCCCGTCGCCCACTCTAGTCGTTCACCCGCGCCTGCCCAACATCCCGCATTTGGTGAGCCTAGCCTGGGCAAACCGAGCTAACCAAAAGCACTCTAATGCGCCTGACCTTCAGGACACCTGTCTGTCTCGAGACAAATGCACATCGTCAATCTAGCACCCCTGTCAAGACACAAATATCATGTGGACTCCAGGGCCCATCCGTTTGCACGTTTCAGTTTGCAAAACAGACTTTTTTCTTCTTCTTACCGAAAGTTACCATATCTGGTTTTGACGTGTTAAAGGTGTAATCGTATTCGAATATCATTAAAACGTTAAGTATCGGGACAAATTCTCGGAGCGGGTTGTGATGTGTTTTTGCAGCACTGCGGCGAATTTCAAAGCCAAGTTTTGCATTCTAGCCCCTTGGCACTTGTACCGGCTCGCGGCATGCATGCAAGCAGCTAATTTGTGCTGGGCGTATCCAGGGAGATATTCTCAAACTTCTAGTCGGTTGTGTTCAGGACCTTAACCTAGCTTTTAATTTCGAAAACAAACATGATATGCAGCATCAAAGAACACGACAAAGATTACGAGTAAAGAGACGACGGCATACAACGTGCAGCCATCGTCCAGAGAACATACCAGGGACTCATTCCGGCTCCGTTTTTATGTGGATACCGTTCCCAATGTCCGAGTCCATGTTGCCGAAAAAGGTCCCCATACTGCTCCACATGGCCTCAATCTCGGCGCCCCCCATATCCATTCCGCCAATCCCCACATCACCCATCCCAATATCGCCGGTGGCAATATCAACGTCGCCAAAGCCCATATTCCCTCCCTCCATGTGTATCCCACCAATCCCGTCTTCCCCAGCAGCGTTCCCACCCGCATGGTCAATCTCGCTTGCTCCAATGTCCAGCCCTCCCATTTCCATCAAATCCATGTTCATTCCAAGGTCCATGCCACTGGACTCCCCCGCATCAAGATTCGCCAACAAATCCTCTTTTGCCCGGTCTTCCTCAGTGCCTGAAACACTCTGAAAACCGTCTCCCGGCGGCATATCACCAGTGGCAAACGGGTCCCCCTCGCCCGGGAAACGTTCTCCGAGCTGTGTGTCGTCTCCAGGGTTGGTATGTGTATGCAAGTCGCCAAACAGCGCATCACTCGAGTCGAGTTCCCCAGCAGCGGCCATTTCAGCCACGGCCGAGTCGAGTTCTGCGACGGCCGAGTCCATGCCTGGGACTGCCGAGTTTATGGCGGATACTGCCTCGTCAATGTCGGCGACCGAGTGTCCGATCCCGCCGACGGATGTGTCGATGGCGGTGACGTCTAGGCCGGCTGGGTTTGTGCCATCCATGAAGAGGTCGTCCATGGAGGGAGGTGCACCGAATATGTCCATAGGGACATCTTGTGCCGGAGCTTGGTGTAAAGCGTTTCTCGCCTGTTCTTGTTCTTGCCTCCTTAGTGCGTTGAGAAGTTCTGGAACAACAGCGTGGTGTGAGGGCATAGAGTCGAGGGTGGGCAACATGGCTGCGTTGGACGCAAGGGGCACAGGCGACATTATGCGGCTGGGGTCGGGTATCGAGTGCGGGGGACGCGGGGCAGAGAGGGATGAGAGGCCTCTGGACTTTGGGGGAGCGGTATATTGCACGTTTGACACGGCAGGCGCGGTGTTGGATAGAGACAGAGGGACGTCATCTGACATTGGCGAATCGATCTGGATAGGAAGAGTGTTTTGAGCTGGCCGAGGATTTGCTGCTCGTTCACGCGCCAGCCGAGCAGAGAGAGCAGCATGCGCTCGTACCTACGGACAAGTCAATAACCGTGCAGCAAACACTGGACGCATGTGACATACTAGGCGTGCCTCGACGATATCACAAAGTTGGTCATAGCGGGCTAGCTGCAAGCGCAATTCATTCGTCACCGCTGGAGGTGGTCGTTTGGCATGAGAGGAGCCGTGGCTAACGGATTCGCATGCAACCAAGGTCGTAACTTTAGTCTCCCTCAGTATGAACGTTTAGGAATGGGATAGGACTCAACTCACACTCGTCGCACGGTGCTCATATAGCGAATCGTCTCTGCAGTTTTTAATGCTGCGATCTGAAAAGTTTGTCAATACCGAGCCTGAACAACCTAGTCTGGGACGAACCTTGAGCGCATCTTGCATCATTGCCATCTCAGCAGCTAAATATGGGCGCTGGGAAGCAGCTGGATTGGGAGCGGTGGGGGCGGCTTGCATGTTAATTTTTGGCGGCGTGGGGACAGTCGAACCGCTCGTTATATAGCTTGCGCCGGGCAGGGTCATCTGGGGAGGATAAAGGGAAGCAGCAACAGACGCCGGCGGTGGTTTGTTGCTATTATTCCGACGAGCAAGCGGTGGCTTTGGATGCATAATGGATAGTGGGTAGAGTTCAGTGCCAGGAGCGTAGTTGTGGTTGAGGGGGGGGGCGATGACAAATCAGATATGACCATGTGAAAGACACCTGTCACTCTACTTCGACCTCGACGACGAGCCCAGCCTGGCAGCGACGACGAGCACAACGACTGCCTGATATAGCATTTGCATCGACTGGGTGGGTGGGTGGACACGCGCCGAGCGACGTCATGATGTACGAGGAGCTCTCTGGGAATCAGGTTAGTCTGCCTACAAGTACCGCGCTTTGCTCAATTCACTCTGCATGAACAGCGCCGTGTGAGGCACATCCAAGGAATATATGTCAAAAACCTCACACCGTTCCCTATCCGAGACCATGCTTCTTCAGCTCTCCAGCACGCTTTGCCTGCGCCGATTCTCCAACACTCGGACGACACCGATCTTGCTCTTGCCCGCCGTCGCAGTCGACGTACATCTCAGAACTCGATTGTCACCCTTCGTACTGCGCGTGCGGAAGCTCATCGGGACGAAAGCCCGGAAAAGCACTCGACGTTGGAGACGCCTCGCGCTCGTACCCGGCCTGCCGGTCCTCCAGTAAGTTTCCCTCGTGCTGGGCCTTCTGGCTCGCCGCCTGCGCACCTTAGGCGCCAACGTTCGACTTCCCATGCTTCTCTTGGCTCTCAAGCATCTGGTACACATTCTCGGGATGTTCCACACAGTGGTCTTCCAACCAGTCCAAGTGCGACGGCTGGCTCGTTCTTTCACTACCCGTCTCAGCGTAACCTCGAAAAGGTCATGTCTTCTAGGCTTGTGGAAACCTTTGTTACACTTTCTACGCTTGAAACCACCATGTCTAAGCCTGTGCGGTCAAACGGAGGCGACTTGTTAAAGGCACCGTCTTCCCCCACCGGAGACCGTTCTCCCGTGCGCGGTTCACCTGCGAGGCGATTCCCACCTCCTAACAAAGTAAACCCCTCGAAGCACTCCTACCACCGGTCTGAGCCCTCTCTGCGCCCGTCAGATGTATCTAGTGGACAGACAAACGATTCGAAGCCGGCTAATGGAACCACCAAAACCGCCGTCACTACCCTCAAGTCTAAACGATCTGCAGCCAACGGTTCCGCTAGAACGTTATCGACATCTTCTGCGCGGCCAGTTAATTTCCCTCCGACCCCTTCGCCCCCGCCAACTAGGTCAGCCTCTCCCGCTCGTTCTACTCACGTAGAAGAATCCAGTATACCCTTTTTCATCTCCTCGCTTCATCGCCCGTCTACGAACCCGTGCTGGACAGAACTCGATGCGGGTGGGGACTTTGCCGAATGGACAGATCGCCATCAAAGCCAAGTGACAGCGACATTGTGGGGGAGAGTTGACGAATGTTCCGCGTCGGCCTGGTCCAATCTTAAAGGGAAAGGCAAAGAGACCGGTCCGGACGAGACCGATGAAGGTGACTGGAAGATCTTGGTAGAATGGGACGTCCAAATGGATAAGCTTGAAAAAGTTGAAGCCAGCGTGAGTGAATTTCATCCATTGGCGAGTTCTGTCATTGTCCTGACACTGCCTTGAAATCACCCAGTTGCTCGATCATCCTAGCCACCTACCCTCTAACACCTTACTCCTCTCCCTTGCTCCGTCAGGAGATTTGTATTTCCTTCCACCCAGTTCGCCTTCTCGTCCTGCTTCCGCGACAGGATATGCGTCCGATTCGGAACTTGCCTCTTCATCACACAAATCCAAGCCTCCGACACGAAGCGAGATTTTACAACAGAGTCGGCGCGAGACCCGGATGAAGCAGAGTGCTACATGGGCTGATATCGTCAAACTGTCAACCTTGTATACGGTTGTCAGTGATACCAAGGTTTCGTTGGGCGAAGTGGTTCAGAGAACGGATGCGATTCTTGATCGAGGAGGACCGCGTTTATTGGTATGTCTGTTGTGGTTATTGTTGCGCCGTACTAATGATTAGGTAGGCTAGGGACATGAGTGAGCGGGAAGAGCATATAAAGGCGTTGAAGCATGAGATTTCCGCCGTCAAACAAGCATGTGTCTCTGGTGCGTACACGTACAAAGCTCTAAAACTGTACTAAGGTTTTTGTTCAGCCACGAACAGCATACAAGACAGGTTGGATCAACTCCGCGCCCGACGTGAGGCGCTTCGAGCCGCCTCAGAGATCTACGAAGAAGATGTCGAAGCCAACGAGGAACAAACCGAACAAGTACACACTGCCCGGTACGTCTTTTCACGATCGGCGGGATAATGACTAAAATGATTTTTCAGCGCCACTTACCTCTCCGTTCACAACGCCCTCACCCCACGCCGTACGACCCTGTGCAACACTCTCGAGTCGATATTCCCGATCGAACCTGACGCGGAGCGCGCAGCCGACCTCGTGTTCACTATCATCGGTGTTCCGCTCTCCGTCCCGGTGGCACCATCAGATCCTGCGCCCCCGCTCGACAACGAGGAGGCCGTATCCGCTGCGTTGGGTTACGCGGCGCACGTGGTAGCTTTGCTGAGCGCGTACTTGAGCGTACGCGTCCCGTATCTTGTTACGTACGTTGGGAGCCGGAGCTATGTGCGTGACCCCATTTCAGCGATGCATGGACCGAGGATGTGAGCCTGCCCCCTGGCTATGCTCCGGTTGAAGGACTGATCGGACTGGTTTTTACTTTATAGGTTCCCTTTATACCCTACAGGCGTGGATACATACCGTTTTGAATATGCGGTCTTTTTGTTGAACAAGGACATTGAAACGGTTCGTGATATGATGGGAATTGCGGCCCTGGAGCTGATTATTTGTTGCTCTGAAAGTTGATGGCAGAGCAGGGGCTCCGTGCCATCGACTTGAGACACACACTTCCAAACCTCAAGAATTTAATACTTACCCTCACGACACACAATGCAGGTTCAACGCCACCGTACGTCTTTACGTGGCTTCCAGTGTGCATATATGCTGACGCTCTCTGCACCAGCACCATTCGGGTCGCCTCGATTCCCTTGGTTGCTCCTAACGAAGATTCAGCACCAACACCACGAGCCGCGTCTCCTGTCCCCTCAGAAACTCTTCCCACGCAAGCCCCGGCGCCGACCCGTAGCAAGTTCTTGTCCCCACTGTCAGCTTTTCTGTGGTCGCGCCCCGCCGCGACTTCGAACCGTCCCAAAGTCGTCGTGGAAATCGCGGAACCTATAGACGACCCCGAAGGGGCAACCCCAACTGGAACCGAGTCTCAGACGCCCCGTTCGAGCGAATCGCCAGCTAATAGCTCCGATATTAGCGCAAACTCGAGCACGAACGAGGACGAGAGCCACGAAGGTGAACCCAAAGCCATATCACTGCCGTCTCCAAATGGTACGGAGAAACTCGAGGATAAAGTCCCCGCTGAAACTCCTCCGTCCTCCCCCTTTTCCAACACAGTTACATGATGTTCTCGTTTTTTTATATATGTACATTGCTCCTACATCATGTTGTTTACTCTAGTTGTGTTTGTCGCTTGTATGTGGACCTTGATAGAATCACACAGGCGCCCCGACGGAAATACCGATTTGCATCCGAATCAACAGACCTCGTCAGTCTCGCGTCGTCCCAAGGTACATTATCAACGCGCGAGGCCTCATAATTATAGCTCAAGCTCACCTCTGATAGTAAAACCGGACTATTATCCGCCCAAAATGACCCACGACGCTGTTTGGTTTTCGCGCCCCCGCAAGTTTGGAAAGGGAAGCCGGGAATGGTGAGCAATCTCAACGACTTGACACGCAACAAGGTGCTAAAGAGGTGCATATATTAGCCGTGTGTGCGCACACCAGGCCGGTCTGATTAGGAAATATGGCCTTGACATCTGCCGTCAGTGCTTCCGCGAAAAGTCGGCTGCTATTGGGTTTGTCAAGGTGCGTAGCTGCGCCCTAAGATACTACCACAGCTGATAATTAGGCTCGTGTAGAATCGGTAGAGGCTGTCGTCCCACTCCATCCGCTGCATTTGCTCTCGTCATGTTTATATGCGACTCTTTTTGACACAATCTACTTTCTATGGCTACAATATATCGCGCTCGCCCTGAATGCTTTGAGAGGCGATCATATTGTGTACGACGCGTGAGCTTGTTTTATCCACTCTTGAAACGCTGGTGCGCTGGTATGGAAAAGAACGTAGCACTTTGGCGAGTGGCATCATGATGGATAAAATTCTAGTTTGTACAGACAGAAGAATCGAATAAATACTGAACCATAACTACAGTGTACCAAGAAACTACGCGAGCGATCCTAATTAATCTGAGATGGAATACACATCGTCGTCATCATCGTCTCCATCGGTGGAAAGTTCGACATATTTCGATTTCGCTTTCGCGGCGGGCCGGGTGGGACGTTTAACCGGTGGCGAGGGCAAGGTATCGTCCAGTATCATCATTGAATCATCGTCGTCGGTCTCGATGACCTTCTTGGGAGGGGCTTTGGCCTTGGGAGCTGGCTTTGTGGCCGGTTTCGAGTCGAAGAAGTCCATGACCGATGACTGCGCCTTTTGTTTCTTGACAACCTTCTTTACAGGCACGTCCGAGTCCTCTTCATCATCCTCGCTGTGTGGAGAAGCGATTAGTGACAGGAGGGCGAGACACAAAAATCGCTGACCTCTTGCGCTTGACCACTGCCTTGGCTTTCCCCTTTGCAGCCGCAGAAGGCGCTTTGACTGGGGCATCCGAGTCCGATTCCTCTTTCTTCAGCTTTGAGGAGGAAGCCACTGGTTTCTTTTTGATGATCGCTGGCGCCTCGTCCTCGTCCATCTCCTCGATCTTCGCAGCCGGCTTAGGAGGCGCTGCGGCTTTCTCGGCGGCTGGTTTGCGTTTTGCTGGTACCTTGGTCGGCCTGAAATCGTCCTCGGAACCCGAATCGGCTGCCCGCTTGTTTTTCTTGCCAGCAACGGATTTACGGGTTCGGAGCTTTGCGCCTTTCTTTTTGCTCGTGCCGACTTCAGCCGCCGCGTCCTCTTCTAGCATTTCCTGTAGTTTGTTTAAGCCCAGTGAGCTCGCCGAGGCGCTAACGCAAAGGCCAGCGATCTTACCTCCCAAGCTTTCAGGAACTGGTTCAGGTCTTCGTCCCAAAGCTCGATGGGCTTTTTCTTGAGCAATGCGTTCCACTCCTCTTCTTTGGCGGACTGCTCTGCTAGGAGTTTCTCAACCTATACCCTAATTAGTCGCGAAGAATGTATGAGAACAGTGTGCGTACCTTTTCTCTGGTTAAGCTCCAGATCGCCATCCCAAGCAAATAGTCGTAATCGCTGTTAGCCCCAGTCGGTTGTTCTTCCTCTTCTTCCTCCTGAGCGTCTTCGTTTTCTCCGGCGTCTTTGGCCTTTCGAACTTTGGGGAACGGCCGAAAGTCGAGTTTTCGGAGCTCCGCGCACAAGTCTGCCTTCTTCTTGTTCGAGACGACAAGCTCTTTCTTGATAATCATATGCACAAACCGAGCTTGGTTCGAGAGCTTCTCGAATTGTCGCTCCAGTTCGTCACACATGTGTTGCTGGTTGAACGAAATCAGTATCTCGACGGAACGAAAGGAAAGCCTGGCATGCACACCTTGCGCTTCTGGTAGTAACTGAGCCGCAAAGGGTAGAAGTCTTCAAGGATTTCTTCGGGGGACTTGTACTTCTTGATCTTGCCGTTTACGTCGAAGCAAATCATGTTGCTGGTGCTGACTTGTCCGACAAGCTTGAAGAACTTTTCGAGACCCTCCGCCTCCGCCTTTGCCATATCCTTGTCTGCGAGAACGAGCTCGAAATGCACGGAGCGTGTCGTGTGATGTTCGTGATAATCCTGTTAGGAAAGGTGAACGCTGGTCACGTGCGTTGTAATGTGGAGGCTAACCTTAACGATCTGAGGCACTTTATCGGTGCCCGCTAGCCATTCCTCGATTTGCTCTTTGTAGTTTTGGGTCCAGACCCGTATGGGGAGTTCTTTTATATCGACACCGGTGTTGGTGCGCTCAACGATACCCGAGACTTTGTACTTGTCTTCTGCAATCTTTTCAATGGAGCCCTGTTCGATAAGATGAGCTATATTTGAACCAATACGCCAGGAAAGCACAAACCTTGAAACCGCGATACCACGGAATCATTGGTACCTGCGGTTCACCCCGCATGAGACGTCTAATGTTGTCAACGACGTCGACCGGATTGTAGTTTGGAATTGAAGTGGCCCAACCTGTCGCAAAACCGTAGTTAGATACACCATTTCAGTACATCAAACGTGACGCTCACCTGTGCCAATGCCATCCGCGCCGTTGATTAGGACAAGTGGCACGACGGGCATGTACCACTCAGGCTCAATCGAGTCATTATCATCCTTCAAGTAGTTCAAGAGTGCGTCGTCATAAGGGTGGAAGATGGCGCGGGTCATCCTAGGAATATTGGTAAAGATATAACGAGCAGAAGCGGCGTCTTTGCCTCCCTGTGGCATACGCTTAGTTCCGGCTTACCGGCAGCAGTGTTACTATACTTACCTGGGAACGAGTACCGAACTGCCCCTCGGGCTTGAGCAGGTTGATGTTGTTGCTGCCTACGAAGTTTTGAGCCAAGTTGATGATTGTCATGGTCAAACTCTGTTCGCCGTGGTGGTATGCGGTTTTCTCAGAGATGTA
Organism: Ceratobasidium sp. UAMH 11750; assembly: GCA_019677335.1. NCBI lineage: Eukaryota > Fungi > Basidiomycota > Agaricomycetes > Cantharellales > Ceratobasidiaceae > Ceratobasidium > Ceratobasidium sp. UAMH 11750. The sequence goes on along the minus strand of WSLM01000055.1, from coordinate 27,988 downwards.
CCCGACGAGCTGAGCGACCTGTGATATTTTCGTTAGAGAACGAAGAGGAATAGACCGAGAACTAGAATACAAACTTTGATTTCGTTTTTTAGCTTGCGCTTAAAACAGCCAAAGATAACCTTGCGTTGACCAGGTTTCAAACCATCAACGGCCGATGGAATGGAGCGGATGTTGTCAGCCATCGAAAAGAGGATCAGCTCCCGGTTAATAAAATCGGTATAAGTGATTTCTTGGACGCTATGGTCGATGTAGGTTCCAGGCTAAAGCTGTCAAGGTGAGTTTGACTGGACGAAGTGCTAGTAGCTGCGACTCGCCTTGAATTGTCGCAGCCAGTCTTTACGATTGTCCGCCTTCTTCTTGTTGAACGCCATATCAATCAACTCACGCTCTCCCTCCTCGGTCTTGGCGAAAGGAATCATGTGTTTCTCCATGGCACTGAAATACTCGCGCGCGTCCGAGTCCTTGCTTGTTCCCAGACCCTGTTGATTGAGCAGGTCAGTGAAACCGAGCCAACTCATAAAGGCATATACCTACTTTGTAGTACTTGACATACCACTTTCCGTCTCTGTTGTTCTCTTCGTTCCACTGCTGGAATTCTGGAACTGTGAAAAAGTTAATCTTCTGGTTTCCTTTCGTCACCTTGAATAACCGTGAGCGGCAGGCCATAACTCGGCCCGAGACACAGACTTACTCGAACAATAGGTGTGACGAATTCAACCAAGAACTCGGGGATCTTTAACAAGGAGGGATAGAAATAGTCGAGGAAGTTAATCAGAAGGCCTTTGATATGCGAGCCATCGTGATCCTAGAAGTAAAATATGTAAGCGACTAACCTGGGAGGAGAGGACCCAAGCGTACCTGATCGGTCATAATCATGATACTCCCATAACGCAAGCTACTCGTGTCTTTGTAGGTCATACCGTGTTTGAGCCCCATAATTTGCTTGATCGCCTGAATCTCTGCGTTCTTCATCACTTGATCGTGGTTCGCCTCACGCACGTTGAGCAACTTTCCTCGCAGGGGGAAGATTCCAAAGTTGTTTCGTCCGACAACACTCAAACCGGCTTCGGCGAGGGATTTGGCTGAATCTCCTTCGGTCAGGATTAGAGTACACTCTTGGGACTGTCGACCACCGGCATTGTTAGCGTCAGATAGCTTAGCAATCCCAGTGAGTCTACGAGAGCCATCAATATCCCGTTGCAGAGTATTTGGTGATCACGTACCGGGTACGCTTGTGACCGTCCGTTTTCTTGTTTTCCTGGTCGGCCTTGAACTTCGCCCAGTTGAGTACGTTGTCGATGATACCAGACTTAGCCACTGAAAGAGGTAGGTCAGTTCAGAGAGTACACAATCCAGAATAGTAACGCACCTTTCTTCATGAAGTCCTCGGACACATGCGGGCGACTACCAAACTTCGAGGACGGCAAAGTCAGCCATTCTTTAGTCTGACTATCGAATGCAGGGTTCTCGATGAGCGCATTGACGAAGATCCACATGTGATTCTTGATCGCCTGAGGCTTGACCTTCGCGTTCTTGTTTTTCTTCTCGATCCCCGCAATCAAGTTCTTCGAAATCTGCTCCGCAATCATGTTAACGTGTGTCCCTCCTTTGGTCGTCGCAATGCTGTTGGCGAAGGAGATATGTTGAAACGAGCCTTCCGAAAGGGTAAATGCGACCTCCCAGCGCGGCGAGATTTCCTCGAATATAATGGTCGGCTTCGGTCCAACATCTTCGCCGTCTCCCCTGGCAGAGTTGACGTACAGCTCGACGTACTGCTTGAAGTTCTTGATCTTGATGCGTTCGCCGTTCAGGAAGACCTTGACGTTCTTAACAGTCCCAGCCATATCGTAGACCCGACGACGAAGAACAGCAGCAGTATCCTCGTCTATACCGTCCATGCCAAAGCGTTTAAAGTCTGGCTTGAAGGAAACTTTCGTATATTCTTCACCCCGGGAGTTTTTGGTGATCTTCGCCTTGCCAGGCTTCGACATGTTATCCGTCCAAGTTTGTTTGTACTTTTGGCTGGTGTTCTTGTCGGCCGTGTCAATCGTGAACTCGGTTGAGTAGATATTGGTGAGTTTGGCACCATAACCATTTCGACCGCCAGTGAGCTTCTTCTCGTCGTCGTCGTAGTTGGAAGACGTAAGAAGGTGCCCAAAAATCATTTCCGGGATATAGATCTTCTCTTTCGAGTGGATTTCGACGGGGATACCCTTGCCGTTGTTGTAGACGCTGATAGTTCCGTTCTCAACGTCAATTTCAACCTTGATAGTGTCCATGCTTGGGTCATTGATCTGAGAAACGGGTGGTTCAGTCCACAAAGCGGAGAACAATTTTGTATCTAACCAACCTTGTTATCAGCTGCATTCACAAGAATTTCGTCGACAATCTTGAAGAGACCAGGGACAAATGTAACGTCTCGATAGACCATGCGTTTGCTCTCGGCATCGAACGTCCACATCTTTTGCGTAATAGATTCGATACTCCCAATGTACGTGTCGGGACGTTTCAGGATATGTTGCAGTTGGGTCAACTGCACAAGGAGCTTAGCGTATTCTGTACCGCAATGGGTTCATATCACTCACCTTCTCGTACATCTCAGACGCGCCCTTATTCTTTCGCGCGGCTGGAGCCGCCTCGGGCTCGCCGTCAGACTCCTTGTTGTCCTTCACGATCCATGAGGTGTCGTCATCGGACTCGTCGTCCTTCTTGTTCTCGATCGGTTTCAGGACCTTTCCCCCAGCTTTCTTCTTTGGCGCTGCTGCTTTCGCTTTAGGAGCCGCCTTGGAACTGGACGAAGCCTTGGCTTTGGCCGGAGCCTAGCGCCACCTTTGAGTAAATCGCCCACCGACACGCAGTCGAGCTCACCTTCTTTGACTTTGGCTGAAAATCTTCACTACCCGAGCTTACTCCCAAATCGAACTCCTCGGTATCAGACATGACGACGCGTTGCTGTTTGTTGTGGCGGACACGGTCAGAGACGCGTTAACGCGAGGTCACGTGTAGTCGACTTCCTAAATTGCAAGCGTCACATGAAAGGCAATTAAGCGCCGGCGTGGGGAGGATGTGGTCTCGACCACGACCACCGCCGTTTGTTATAGGGTATGGAGCCTGTCTCTCTTGATCTTACTGGGTTGGTGAGGAAGACTGGAGCAAGTCCCTTTGCGCGCGGCGGGTTCGCCGACATATGGATGTGAGTTCTGGCTTAACTCATTTAGGCAGCGATAAAGCGGCTGATATTGGTCAGGGGTGAACTGAGTTGGCTTATTACCTCACCGGTCCAAAAGGTCAGTACATGCGAGCGCAACGCATTGTTGGGAATGACCATTTTCGCAGGTAGCCATAAAAGTACCGCACGTTACAAGCAAGCATCTCCGAGGTACAGAGCGTCAGGAAGTGGAAAGGGTAAATCAAGCAACATAAGGTTTCATAGAAACATTGCTGACGCCTCCGTTTCTGTGAAGCGACTCGAACGAGAACTCAAAACATGGCGCAACCTCCAGCACCCCAATATCCTACCGCTCCTCGGAACTTGTACGGACCTCGGCATCTTCCCTTTTGCACTTCCGCTACCCTCAATGATTACAGAGTTCTGCCCTCTCGGAACTCTAGCAGATGTAGGTATGACCCTGCGCGCATGTATGGAGCACTGATTTCATATATTGCCGCTAGTACCTAGCTGCGGATGAAGAACCTATTGATGATCTGGCGATGGTGAATGCCCAAGCTACGTAAAGACGAACGCGCGATAATCCTTGCCTAGATTCACGACATTGCCTCCGCGGTTGTGTATATGCACGAGCGAGATCCTCCGGTAGTCCACGGAGACTTGAAAGCGGTAAGCATTAGCCTATACATACGACCATGCTAGACTCACGTAGACATAGGAAAACATACTCATCTCACAAAACCGCGCTCCCCGTATCAGTGATTTCGGATTGTCAAGGGCAGTCAAAAACTCAGATGTACCCACAGGATACACAACTTCGACCTTTCATGGTTCCTTGCGTTGGATGAGCCCAGAGTTACACGAGCCAGATGAAGATGGCCGACCTCCCCCTTTTAGCATCGGGTCTGATATATGGGCGTTCGGTATGGTTATGCTCGAGGTAAGTCTCACTGCCTAACGCCAACCTCTCTCATTTGTCCTTTGCATCCAGATTCAAACCCGCAACATCCCATGGGCCCATTTAATCAGCGACTCGGCCGTAATGCTGGGTGTAATGCGAGGTCAAACGCCACCCCCTCCTAAAGCCGGCACCATTGCGCCCGCACTCTGGGCACTGATGCAGGAGTGCTGGAAGCAGATCCCGTCAGAGCGGATTCTAATGCAAGGACTTATGGCTCGAATTGACTTAATGAAGTTCCAGCGGGATGTTCAAGACCCAAGTAAGCCCGGGTTAATCCCATTTCTGAACAAGCTAACAACGGAATTTTAGGCAGCCCTGCCGGACAACGCTCTTTGTCTTCGACTAGATCCTCCCGCTCCTCATCATTCCTATCTTCTCCAGGCACGTCGGTTCTTTCCCTCGAACCAAGCAGTGTATCCGAGACAGACACTATCCTCACCCGAGCACGACGCGCATATATCCAGCGAGACGTCCCCCTTGCACGTCAACTATACTCGGCAGCGGCGGCGAGCTTCGCTGCCTTCAACCCCGCGCGGCATGCCCAGACGCTAACCGAGCTTGCACGCGTGGACCGAGCCAATGCCCGCACGCACCTGACGAACGCGATGGAGATACTGTGTGCCGCTCATCAGCCGAGACTCCAAATTCGTGTGCAGTGCATGATCGCGGAGCTAGAATCCGCAGGAGAAGCCAAGCGATTGTTGTGGGATGCACGCGCGGCGGCGAGGAGAGGCGACTGGATCGAGGAGGAAAGTACGGCACTATTGACACTGGGCCAAGTGCATGTCGCTGCTGGAGAGGACGACGAAGCTCTAGGGTGGTACAACGACGCACTTAGACTTGGGGAACGACATGACAAAATGTCAATTATTTCCGCGGCATTGGAAGGGCGTGGTGGTGTATTCATACGGCGGGGAGAAAAGGATGCTGCAACTGCGGACCTTGAAAGGGCGGCAGAAGCCTACCGCTTATGCGGGGGCGGAGGGAAAAGGGGGGCGACGAGAGTAGTCGGAAAGATACGGGAGATGTCAGGGGATAGTAGTGCCGGGAGCGGGGGGGAGAGCTTGGGTGGGAGCGTGATGGGGCTTTCGCTAAACGACGCGCCAGAGGCAATGCAATAAAATAGGTTTGTCCTAGTTAGGGTTACACTTAATAATCAGACGCATATACACAAGCCCAGGTGGGGTGGGCCACGAGTCATGGTACGGCTGGAAGAAAAAATCTAAGAGCGGGGAGAAAGGTGCGAAAAAGACGGAACCGAATCTAATCAGAATACATTGCAATTGAACGTTCAGGCAGCACCATTGGCGACCCCATTTTCCTTTGCCTCATGGGACTCGGACGTGGCTCCCTCTTTAACAGCCTCCGCATAGCTCTTAGCGTCGTCCGCTTGCTCTTCGCCCTTGACTTTAGCGCGCCCGACTAGCTTCTTGCCCTCCTCGATGACTTGCTGGAGGACAGGCTGAACGCGGCCAATAACGACATCCCGAACCTTGATGGCCTTGTCGCCAACTGGCACATTTGCCTCGTTGATGATTGCACGAACTTCGCCAAGAGTTGCGCCCACCGCCTCCTTGAGCGCAGCGTACTGTCCGGGGAGAGCCTCCTTGTGGGATAGGACCATGTGGTTGATATTTTCGAGCTCAGATAGCATGGAATGGGATAGCTGATGTGCGCGGACGTTGGACTCGTGGGAGAAGCTTGTGACCGCATTGGTCAAGTTGTAGAGCGTATCGGTGGCGCGCTGAACGTAGACGTTGTTTTGCTGAAGTTGTTTGAATTGCTCACTGGAGAGCACGACAATCTGGTCTTTCAAGTCCAACGAGAGGCGGTAAGCACGTGCGACCTGGCGTTCAGAGGATACTTCCGAGCTGGGGTTGAAACGGATCTACATGAGCGAGCGTAACCCAGAAAAGAAAAGCACTCACTCGGACGAAGTTGACAGAGCGGATGAAGATGGCGAGGGGGGCGCCTCCTTGTGGAGCTTGCTGACAACGACCTCGAACCGGTCCACAATTGGCGTAAGAGTCTAGACTCACGATCAAGACCAAGCAAATGGGAATGTATCGAAATTACGCACCGAGTCGGCGCGCACCACAAGACCATATGCGGGCGCCTTGACCTTGTTTTCGTATGCTTTAGTAGCAGCATTGGCATAAGCTGCGTATATCCCATACGCAGCGTCTGGGCCTTGCCTTTCGAAACAGATCAGTACTTATGGATCAAGGATAATCATATTACTCACTTGAGGGTACCAACGACCTCCTCGGTCGATGCCTGGAATGGGTAAGGCCATCGCGATTCAAGTACGTCTAGACCTTTGCTAGCATAGCCATCCGCGCGACCGATGACAGGGGCCAAGCGGATCTGGATAAGCCACCGTCAGCAACCAGCACAAGCAGAAGATAGAGATGCCCACCTGCACAGGGGCGGACAGGTTGTACGCGCGCTTGCTATATGCCTGCGCAGTAGAGTAGAGGCCTTTCGAGTAGGCATTTTGAGAGAGGAGGGCGTCGAGCGAGACCAAAGTGTCGTTGACGAGGGGGATTTTACCGACGCGGTTAATCGAGGTGAACTGAGGGGGGTGGGCAGGTGCTGCAGTCTGGGTCTCAGCCATGGTCGAGTTCAAGGTGGTCGAATGGTCGAGCAGCGAGATTTACCCAGCGCTTTATCTCGTGCCGGATGCAATATCCACGTGAAATACGGCCAGTCACTTGGCATGTGATTCTGGCCATCTCCTGAGGACCCTGCCGGACCGGCCCCCTATCCAGGGGCCTAATGCTAACTTGAAGCACCTCCCCACAACCCCCACCGCTGTTTTTCACACCCGATAAGCCAAGTACATTCACCCGCATGGAGCACGGCCGAGCTCGGAGTGTATGCGTGGTGACACAAGTTCCCCGATTCTGTACGGTGCTTGACTCGGCAATGTACTTTTACTTTTTGATTCGACTCGATGACGATGCAATGCGCAACACATCTGAGCCATCCAGGTCGCCGTGTTCTCTAGTATCTATAGGGGCTGGCATATTGCACCCCGCTTCCAATCAACACTTCGGACGCAGGTGTCGAAACAAAAAGCGGGACGGTTTTGTGCTATCAGTTTACCATCTATTAATTCGACTTCGCGTGCTCACCCGTCGATGAATAATCTAAATCTGGGATGTGGGTAATATCGTGCCTAGATCATGCATGCTGCCCAGGGGCTTTGTTCCCTTTGCGATGACAAACCTGGCGCCACACACTTTCCACCATACCACCATGACCCAGGCAAACACCCACCAGCCGCTCCCTCGACTCTTCAGAAACGTAGTAAACCCAGGAAACACCGACAACGTAACATCTTCAATAGAAACCTTTTCGTAGCCAGCTTGGAGCAAGGTTTGTTCGTAGTCGGCCGCTGTGATCAAATTCTCGGGAGGCATAGAGAACAGAACACAGTAGATTCGTCGAAGTAGACGCAGACCGGGCGTGGCGGGTGAAGCGTGAATACACATATCCGCAAGTGCGATAGTTCCTCCTGGCTCGAGGCGTCGAATCGATTGCACAAGAAACAAGCTGCGGGTCTTGAAGTGGTAGGCACAGTCCAGAGCAAGAATAGATGTGTATGCAGGATGGGCAGGCGTAGTCTGATCTCCCGAATCTGGCTCGAGGGGGTGGTGAAGGGTTTGCACTTTGGAAAGAGGCGTTGGTGGCGTCTTGGGAAGCGGATGGTAGACTGCGTCGCCCAGATAGAGCTGGACCCGGGTTGTGGACACCTGGGAAACGTCTAACACGCGCTGGACGGCCCGGACGTGCTGAGATTTGAGGCTCGTGATACCAGCAAGATAGTTAGGAGTCGGGATGTCAGGGTGCGTCAAGTGAAGAAGGAGTGAATCTCCAGTTGCATGTCCCACGTCTTGGTTCGATGGGTTTAGCGCGAAGAAACCGGGGGTAGAGCTTCACACACCCAAAACACGGCCGCCGGGCTTGCAATTGGCTGCTCGCGCGAGTTTTATGGCGAAGCCTAGGAGGCGGGGTGAGAATCACATTGCAAGTGGATCGGTGATTTATTCACTCACTCTCGCAGGCAATGGCGAAATCGGTTGTATTCTGATGGACGGGGAAATCAGTTGCATATTGAATCAAATGCAGTTTACACACCTCCCAATATCCCATATTCAACCATTCCGTGTGTCCTTTGCCTGGACTGGGTTGATTCAGAGACTTGTGAAAGTCCCCATATGGTTCTGCTTTGTTTGAAGAGATAGAAGAGCGCCGTCTGGCCTGAACATTGTAGACCAAGACTCCGGCAACTGTTACAGCGATAACTCCAGTTGTCGCGTTCAACATGAGAGAGGGCAAGGTTTAAACTAAGCCCGAGTGTTGTTGGTGATCGTGCACTCCAAGATACCTGAACTGGGCGCTTACTATCTCTGACGGTCTCACAAACAAGCAAGCTGCAAATAAACAGTGAGAATATATTTCAAGTTCAACTGGTTTTTAGCGCCTCCTCACGGTCAAGAACAGACTGGTCTAATTTGATCAAAATAAGTGTCCGATGAGGAAGGTTTGGCATGGGTACCGAGTGTGCTGTGACGCGAGCTGGCTGGACGTAGAGTCAGCCTGTGAATAAACGGGGACAAAAGCCGCGCTCACAAAGCCTAGCCCGTCCAATACAGCCTCCACGATCCCTGCTGTGAGTGCCGAACAACTAAGTTGGTCCATATCTTTAGGGATGGATATGTATCGAGTTATGGGTGGGTCGTTATCAATAATCATGTCTGTACGGCGGGTCATTAGCTGGTGATCAATAGGTAGAAGATATATGGCTTGCATTCGTCTTCTTTCTCCACACTCTTCTCAATCCCGTCCGCTGGCTTCCCAAAGCACGCTTTCCAAACCTGCGCAACCGATGAATGCCTTAAATCTGAATGATTCAACCGAACTTACTTGGGAATGAATCGCCATCAACGCCGGTAGGAACCGAATCTCGCGTTTTGGAGCCTTTGCGCTTCCTTCAGCCCTCCAGACCATAAGCTCGAGTACCCTAGTTCCTATCCTATATCCTAATGTGCCCAATCTATCGAGGCGCGCATCTCCGTCAATTATACCAGTATAATCATGCGATTATACTCGCCTCCTCTCCAAATCACCAATCCCGCTCACTCGCTTCTGAGTATACTGAATCATTTCAGAGAACAGAAATGCAAAGGCCGACGCCGACACCTCTGACACGCGGGTCTTGTTGAGACTTCTATCATAAATACTCGCCCCAGTTCCTATACGCTGTTGGCTAGTAGTTGGAGCAACTGAGAGACGTGAAGAGGTTGTTGCAACGGAAGGGCTTTGTAGATCAACAGACGAGGGACCAAATATGGAAGAGGCGCGCGGGTTTTGTATGGGATAGGTCATGCCGTCTTTAGCTTCAGCAAGAAGTTGGTGTCAAGGCGAAACTTGCATGAACTCGTCAAGTTTGGATTGCACATCCAGAGGTGGGGGAATGATCGACTCACGTAAGCGCCGACTTGTGTCAATCGCCCGAAGCGCCAGAGCTAGCCTTCCTATTCGCCACCTCTCTCTATGCAAACTGCTCGTAAACCAGCTGCTGCTCGACCCGCTCGCGCCGCTGGCCGGTACTGGAAGGGAAAGGCACCAAAAGGCGTTGACGCCAGCGCGCTCTCCGACTCGGACTCGGATGCACAGGAAGAGGGCGTTGAAGGGGAGGACCAGGAGGAGATTGGCGAGGACGAGTTTGAACTTGCAGGAAGGGATGAGGTGGATGGGGCAACAGCCGTAAAGAAAGGTGTGGCGAAGATGAGTGTGGCTCTGAAGGATGTAGATGTGAGGGATGGGAAAGTGTATGTTGGTGGACAAGTAGAAGGTGCGTGATGAGAAACGAGGGGTGCCAACGTGCTCTGAACTTTTCCTCAGAATCCGAAGAGAGCGAGGAAGAGGAGGAGCAAGAGAAGCCAAAAGCTCCTGGTGCAGAGGTATGTATTTTTCTCCCGGATTTGGCTCGCAATAACAGAGTATTTGACAGTCGGGTAGTAGCGAGTATGAGAGCAGTTCGGAAGAGGAATCAGAGGAAGAGCCGCCTAAACCTCAATTCCGCCCGGTGTTTGTCCCAAAGTGAGTAGGGTTTCCAGTACAACATTGTACCCCGTACTGACATTGGCTCAGGCGGGCACGAGAAACCATAAGAAAAATGGAGGCCGAGTCAGAGTTCTCAGAAGAAGCGATGCGGAGGCGCGAGATCGAGGCTGCAGAGCGTAAAAAAGCGAGCCACGATCTTGTCGCTGAAAGCATCAAGCGTGAACTTGCTGAAAGTTCGTATGATATATGAATTTTTGAATCCTACTAACTGCACTTCTTTCTTAGAGGAGACGGCGGAGAACATTCCCGATGTCGACGACACCGATAACCTCGATCCAGCCGCAGAATTTGAGGCTTGGAGAGCGCGTGAACTCGCTCGTCTTGCACGGGATGCAGATGCTGCCCAGGCTCGTGAAGAGGAGCGGCTTGAGCGAGAACGTCGTGCGGCGCTCCCTGAGGAGGTGCGGCTTAAGGAGGACCGGGAGCGGGCGGACAAATCGCGAGCGGACAAGCCCAAAGGCCAACAAAAGTTCCTGCAAAAATATTGGCATAAAGGCGCTTTCCATCAGGTAAGTCTGGCGTAGCGTATGTGGATATGTTCTCAGTTGACCATGCCACTTAGGATGCCGAGGTCCTCAAACGACATGATTTCACCGAGGCTACTGAATCGACCATCGACGCTTCGGTACTGCCAGCCGTGATGCAGGTCAAGAACTTTGGCAAGAGGGGTCAGACAAAGTATACGCATTTGAGGGACCAGGATACAACGGTTAAACAGGGAGAGTTTGGAGCCGCCGGGATTGGAAAAGCACCTCGACCAGCCGGCGCAGTTGGCATGCAGGAGGGGTGCTTCAACTGCGGAGGACCTCATCTTAAAAGAGGCAAGTTTCTTGGAACATCTAATCATGCGTATATGTTGCTTATATCGCTTATGGAGCAGACTGTCCCAACCCCCCGCAACAAACTGGCGCAAATGCATCGTTTGGCGCGCCCGCTCCCAAGATTTGGGGCGCGGGGCGATCCGCAAACGCTGCTGACTACAAAGGCCGATCTGGCCAAAGCTGGAAAGACCGAGATGACAATGGTGGGCGAGCAGACGATGGGCCAAGGCAAACGGACGAGTCTCGCCGAGATAGAGACGGCGACCGAGACCGACGTTGGCGACCAGATGACAGAGATCCGTCCCGGCGTGAGAGGTCTCCGGGTCGTTCTCGGTATCGAGATGACGATAGGAGGCGCAACTATTCGCCTCGCCGACGAGACGACGGCAGGCGGGAAGAGCGTGAGCGTCATGATAGGGACAGGGACGACCGGCGTCGACGATCACGCTCACGAGAGCACCGTCGCGAGCACTCTCCACCGAGTAGAGACGATAGGTCGGACAAGAGGAGACGAGTGGAGGCTTAGCTCATGCCCGACTACCGTTCGGGCTGTTTGTAAATGTACATTAATCACATTTCTGGGATTGGCTCCGAAATACGCGAATCGCGCGATCGGCTGGTGCGTGGCCGGGTAATCTACGAAAATTGATCCCGGAGTGCCGGTTTGGCAACTAATTTAGAAGTCCAACGACGGTTAGACGCCCCGCATTGTACCCTCCCTCACCCATGCCTCCACGACGCGTCGTCAAGGTCGCAGTTATCGGCAGCGGACTCGCAGGTTTGTCCGCCGCGTACCTGCTTGCAAAGTCGCGATCAGAAGGGTCAGATGTCGAATTCGACATTCATATTTTTGAAAAAGTGAGCTTCCATGACGTGCCCAGTAGGCCAAGCTGAATTATCGCCACCTATAGTCTTCAGTCCTTGGCATGGACGCTGAATCATTGACGGTACGGGTCTCCGGCCCTTCAGGCCAGGAGAAAGATGAAGAGATCCGGGTAGACGTCCCAATGAGGGTGAGCACAACTACTCCTTCCATCCCCTAGCGACATGCTTAGAATTTCTTTCATAGTCAATTCAGGGTGGTGCGTTGGTCGCCGCGGTGCCCCCTTCAATCTGCTAACCCACCGTTGTAGGCCCATACCCTAAACTAATCAGATTCTATGAGCATTTGGGTGTCGCACTCAAACTGCATGACTATTCATATTCCTTCTCGACTATTAGTGCACCCGCACCCGGGCACAACCCAATTACTACCCAGATGATATACAATGGGGCCTCTGGTCGAGATGGCGTTGGAGTGCCATCTAGCGTCTTTAGAACGCGACGCCTCTCCAGCCCGCTCGACATGCTGACGATCCTAGTTAGCGCTCTCGCTTGGGCCTTCTCTATGCTGGCCCTCGTCCTGCACTATGGTAGACTTTACGTACTCTCCCGTCCTTTAACGCGCACACCGACACACCTATGCCGAGAAACACTCCGCGCCTGGGCGGTCCGGACAACGCAACAAAGCTTTATTTCACGCTTGCTTGGCTGGGAAGCGTTCGTAGCCGGCGTAATCGTTCCATTGTTTTCTGCCGTGTGTACCACCACAATTGACGACGTCTGGGAACATCCCGCTGGTGAAATTCTCGGTCAGTCCATTCAAGCCTATAATATATCTCCGTTTGGTGACCGAGTATCACACCACAGACTACATATGGCTCACCTTTGGCACACACCACTATGTCGCCGCGCACGGCGTCCGAGATATCGTCTCGCGCTTAACGTCCCCTATCCCAGCCGAGAACGTCCACCTGGGTGCCGAAGTGTGCCAGCTTGCTTCTGACTCTTCCAAACTAGCCACTGCTAGCATCGAGTTTCGGTCTTCGCAGACGAATAGCAGCCAGACGCAAGCCATCTCCGGATTCTCCCACGTCATTCTTGCCACCCCAACTCTTCGTAGCGCACAGCTTGTTGAATCATTCGCATCTTCACTGCCTCATAGGTCGACTCTCCGAGCTTCACTGAATAGGGCTGTCCAACTACTCAGCACATTCCGCACGCGAAAAGTTACTGTCATCACACACCGGGACGAAAGTGTCCTGCCCAACCACCGAAGCGACTGGAGAGACCTGAACTTGGTCACAGATTCGGCAAGCTCTTTAGCCGCTAGTGACAAGCCCCCCTCGCCCGACCAGCCAGCGCCCCGTTGCGTCATGGCTACACACGTGTTCCCAACACCTTCAGGCCCGGCACTCTGTCAGACGACCAACCCAATTGTTTCTCCACTTCCACAGACGATGTTGTCTCAGTCGATACTCGACCGTTCAGTCCTTACCGTTGAATCCAAAGCTGCCCGGGACAGCTTCTGCAAGCCCTTGGACAATGGCGAATTGAGATGGACAAGAGGGGATTTGCAGGGACTAGCAGTAAGCACAGGAGACAGGCCAGAAGCCAAGCTATGGGCATGCGGGGCGTGGGCGTATGGTGGGATCCCGCTACTGGAAGGGTGCATTGGTAGCGCTGAAATCGTTGCGCAGGGAATCTTGGAAGAGGAAGGTCTCAAAGCGACACCAATGATCTAGAACGATGTGATTTCAACCATACCACAGTTATAATTATTGTCCACCTCTTGTATCGATTGCATGCACACTGGACTGATAGACATCTGTGAATAGACCCAGCTTGGTTTAATGCCGCATCCTTATTGCGAGTGGATTAAAGACGAAGTTTGCGCTCCATGTCCGCGTGAATATCGAGCGGGGGAGCTGTCTCGACGTCTAAAAAATATACCGTTAGGGGGAGTTCGATGTGCAAGGCAACAGGGCGTACCTCCAAAGAAATCTCCCACATCGAGCGTCTCATCCCGCCCCATTAAAATATCCAAATGGATATTAGACTGAGGCATCGTGGGCATATGAGGGTTCTAGAAGCGTACCATTACTCACGGACACGCCCACCATCAGTGTATTGAGTTCTTACCGTAAAAACTGCCTTGCGCTCCATCAACATCCGGATAGGCGCATGCATCCCGTACATATTCCTCCTTAAATTCAATTTCAAGTTGTCTTGGGTCGCCTCCCACTAGCACATAAATCAGTGGTCAAAATCTACCCACTTACAATGGAAACAGCTCACATTATCAAGCCTCTTCTGAAGAGCACTTGGCCCAGTGATATCTGTCGCGAGATTACGGGGACCATACCGCAAGGTGTCGTGCAATCCGAGGTGATTGCGAGTGTCCTTGATGGATGCGCTTGATGTCGCAGTGTCATTGTGCGAGGGAACGAGAAGAAGTCTAGAGTCCTACCGGGACGTTAACCCAGACTCGGGAGTGAATGACTGCACCCACCATGGTCGTGAATGCTAGCCTTGTGCTCGACGCGCGTTCAACGAAGGATCTGTATTACATAACCAGGGGTTAGCGCTAACGCGCGTTGAGCTGACGCGTCCGACTTCCTCCCTACTCTACACCCGATATCATGTCTGCTGCTGGTGGAGGCGGAGCCTACAGGTGAGTGACCAATCTGATACTTGAACATTATAACTAAACTCATTCTCTACTACTCAGTTTCTCTCTTACTACATTCAGCCCAAGTGGTACGCATTATAGATGCGCCCCATTCAAACCGCGAAACTGAGTGTTACTGTAGGAAAGCTCGTTCAGATCGAGCATGCTTTAGCAGCAGTTGCACAGGGGACCACAAGCTTGGGCATCAAGGGTAATGTATGCTCGGTCTTTCCCCTTGTCCGGGACTAATTCCTCAGTACCATCTAGCTACCAATGGGATTGTAATTGCAACAGAGAAGAAATCTTCGTCTATCCTTGTCGATGAGTCCGCAATAGACAAGGTCTGCGTCATTTGCCCCAACATCGGGATTGTTTACTCGGGAATGGGGCCGGACTATCGCGTCTTGACCGCCAAAGCACGCAAGAGCGCACAGGCATACTGGAAGATGTATGGAGAATATCCCCCGACACGAGTGCTCGTGCAATCTATTGCAACGGTAATGCAGGAAGCCACGCAGTCCGGGTGAGTGGGTACACTCATTAGCGAAACTCTCCTAATTTCTGATGGCTTCTGGAACAGTGGTGTGCGACCGTTTGGTGTATCCCTCTTGGTGGCAGGATGGGACTCCCATCGAGGGCCTACTCTTTACCAGGTAGATCCTTCGGGCTCCTTCTGGGCGTGGAAAGCGAGTGCAATTGGGAAAAATATGACAAACGCCAAGACGTTCCTCGAGAAACGGTGAGGCTCTACCGGGCTTGTCCGTATTTCTTGCTAACTCCTTATGAAAGATACAATGATGATATTTCTCTCGAGGACGCCATTCACACCGCATTGCTGACCTTGAAGGAGGGCTTTGAAGGGCAAATGACCGAGAAGACGATTGAGATTGGCGTAGTGACTGTTCCGACAGCTGAAGAGCTCGCGGAAGTACCCCTCGGAGGCGAGCGAGCGAAACCAGTCTTCCGTAAACTGACGGAAGAGCAGGTCCGTGACTACTTAGCTCTATAACCCTCTTTCCTGTAGTTTCAATGTAGCAGCAATGAATACTTCCTTCACATAGCAGCGCCAAGCTCATTTATGGTACTCCTTTTGGTTTGGTCTCAAGCAAGACAAATTTGGTCACGTGAAAAAAGCCCCTCTTCCGTGACCGTCTGACCCTAATCCAGTCACTTGGTGCTGGCTTCCTTATAAACTTGTCTAATATCACTTGCATGGATGGACCTCTCCGCTCATTATCTTGGGTATCTACAAAGACAAATCAGCAGTTGGGACCAGACGTAGATTCTGACAGAGTTGACGGCCCGAAATTGGCCCACAGACCTCCCACCGCTCGCTCCCAGTCTATACGCTCTAATAATTCGGAGCTCCCCAAGCCTAAGATACCCGCCTCTCTAGCCCGTCGTTTGCTCTTTCCTAATCTCCCAACTACCACGCCCCTGCCCCACATACTCACACTTGGCTTGGATTCGAATGACCCTGCGCTCACAGACCTCAATAACGAACTTTATGACTTCTTAGCTCTAGCCCTGCGTGCCTTTGTGCAGACCTGGTGGGCCCAAATTACCCCTCGGGATCGGGATTTTTTGCCTCAGATAACTCGAGTGCTCTCCCATTTTATTCAAGATATCGAGCGGAGGGCATCCAACGTAGACCTTAGCAATCTTTTGCTACGTCAGATCCCAACACTGGTAGATCTACATATAAACGACTATCACACCGCGGCAATGCGAATGGGCACAGCGTTTACGAACCTTTCTCCCCCTCCAACAGTGACTAGCATTTTCCACATGCTTCAGCCGCATGTGGCTATCCAGCCTGGCCAGGACGTTGGTTCCCCAATCATCTCGGAGGTTTACCTTCGCCAGCTAGTCGAAAACGTTTTGAGGCTTTCTCTTCCCCGTGAAGATTGGGAGTCGGAAGCAGAGCGGTTTATTGTACGGGAAATCGTGGCTTGTGTAGTCTTAGGCAGTGTCTTCAGGAAGCTAGCCCAACCATGGTTCCTGCAACAGCTTGTTCTCGGTTTGCTCAGCCCTCGCCCAGCTATTCAACTAGAGGTAAGAGCATAGCGCATAGCCAGTGTGTCATAGTGATGAATACCTTAAAGTCCACAGAGTCATTAGGCCACTTTCAAGGCTTTTCTTTCCAGAGCATCGTGATATTCGTACTATCCGCTATGCAAACAGTCTCTGGCTTAGCTCTAGCCATTATCTCCGCGTTTCAGTCTGTGGTAACTTTGACCCAGACTGCAAACCGCTTGCATGAGCGCCAGACTCGTCCAACAACGAAGTCCTCAACGCTCGCCGATATCTCACACAAACGCTCAATCTCCGACGTTAAAGATTCTGTAACTACTCCAACGCCACCAATCTATGCGGATACCCCTCAAGACATACTGGCTCCCTCGTTAAAGCTTGTTGATAGCCTGTTGCAAGCCGAAACCAGATTGCCTGCGAGCTCGGTCATCTTTTTGCTGCGCTTGGCCGATAAACTAGGTCAGCCCTGGCTTGAAAGGTGCGTCGAAATACGTTTGTCAAGAGTCTCTAAATAGTATTTGCCTACAGGCTCGTTCCTTTTATTCTATCCCGAGCGATATCCCCTTCATCCCTCTCTCAAATCCTCCAAGCGGGGAAACGGTCCTTGTTCCCAAACGATGGTTGGCCAGGGCCACCCCCCGTTGAACCAACAACTGAGGAACAGTTGCTCATACGGGAGCAATTGGAAGGACGATTAGGGGAACTATGCCCAAGTATGTAACCATCCTAAGCAGTGATGCGGTTTTAGCTGAAATGCCTCCTGATAGTTTGGATTGCAAGTATTCTGCTGGGGAGCTCACGGAAAGCCCGCGCCTTGACCGTCAAGCAAGCACTGGATCCATTCAGTGAATCTGCCGAGGTCAATTCTCACTTGTTAATCGTCATTCTGGACCTCGTAGTATCGGATCTGTGGCCCGAGCTCAGAGCGTACAAGGCAGCTTAATATTCAATGTTTAATGTGTTTCTGTAATGCGACCCATAATTGTTTACCGGCTTTATCATGTATTTATTGACTCGTGACAATACTAGAGTCACTGTCTCTTAGTACTGAATCGACTACGCCAATGAGATCCCCAAAAACACGAGCCCGCGAAGCTATCATTCAGAAAACGGTGGTACAATAGCATACAGATAGATCACATGCGGTCTCGGCGTCCCCCGTCCTCATCGTCATCATCCCAGCGTGTTGATGCACCCCACCCGTCCTCGTCATCGTCTGCCTGGGACTTCATAGGAACGTCCGAGTCGACGGTGGGAGCGTTAACAACAGGGGAGTTTTTGGTGAGAACAGGTGCGGTGGAAGTAGCTGCACCACTGGGCACAGCAGATGGCCACACAAAGGTTACAGTCCCCAATGCGGGGATGGTCGCACCTGCCGCCAAAGCCTACACGAACACACCTCGATCAGTACCCGAAATCGAGCGCCGATTAAATTACTAACCTGCTCTGCTGCAAATCGCGTCTTGTATTTAACTTCAAGTTCTCCGGTAGTATTGGTTTCAACGTGTTCAGACTCTGGAAAGCTCTACAAACAAGCATGTATTAACTGCTGTGTTCATGAATCGTGGGAAAACTCTGCTTACCGAGAACCAGGCCTTCGCACTCTCTCTTGCCTCTGGGGTATCAGGCAAGCCCCTGACAACCAGCGTTCGTGGTCGGTTGTCGAGCTTCATGCTACCCCTAGCAGGCGGCGCCCCTCTCCCACCTCTTCCCCTCCATGCGCCCCGCCCCCTGAAACCATATGGTCGATGTGAGGGTGCTGAGTATGTCGGGGCACCCTCAGTATTCAACCCAAGTGAAGCCGCCTGAATATATAGGCGATTAGTCAAATGACTCAATGGTAATAAAAAAGGAGGAAAAAGCCGCACCTCTTCCTGCAACTTCTTGAGTTTTGCCTGGAGTTCAGGGTTCACTGTCGACGACGGCGTGTCCGCCTCTGCTTTGACAGTTTCAGACTCGGGAGCCATCATCTCAAGATCTTTGTCGAGCTGTTCCTTTTTGGTGGTTGTCCCGTTGGTTTGAACAGGCGGCGTCGAGGCAGGTTTAGAAGCAGGTGGAGTAGGCGTTGAGCTCCCGTTTCGCATTGCTGCCGACACCTCTTGGAGCTCCGTGATAAGTTCCCGTAGTCGTGTCTTGATAGACTGTTTCTCTTCTGCCTTTGCCGACGTAAGCTTGACCATAAGGACCTTCTGTTCCGCCATCAAGCGCTCAAACTTTTGCTGAGACGGGTCGAGGACGGGAGGATGCGATGGACCAGACTTGATTGGCGCTGGTTCCGCCTTGGGAGGGGCAGAAAGGTTGTTGATGATCGGGGCTGACGCAGCCAAGAGCTTCGCGCCAGCCTGGCCGTGGTTGCCCATGGGTCGGTGCCAGTAGAGTTTGACAAACCGGTTCCCAAACACCGCGTCCTCGCTCCTCCACGCATCCCGAGCCTCGTCGTGCGTCGAAAATGAAATCAAGGCTTTTGCCGACGGAACATCGATAGCCACGTTTGTAACTGTTCCGAACCTCTTGAACCAATTGTTAATCTCCTCGAGGCTAAGGCGCTCCGGAGGAATCTTCTCGACAACGAGGGTCTTATCACGACGTGGCTCAGAGCTGGAGCCTTGCCCTTGCCCGTCAAAAGGCTCGGCGTCCCCACTCCATGAGCCGGCGGGAGTGCCACGCCCTCGCATGTTTCGTCCGTATGCCCCATGCCCTCCGCGCATGCTCTGGTTCCGTGCAACGTTCGCGCCGTTGGGAGGAGTAATATCGACAGGAGCCGTCATGACCTTGGCGTCGGTCGGGTTGGCGTTTCCGGTAGGAGCAGGTCCGTCCATGGTAACATCCATAGTGCCGTTTGGTGGTTGTGGTGAGGACATGTTCATGCGAGATTGGCTAGGGTCGTAACCTCCAGCGCCAAGCTGATTCATCAACCAAGGCATCATGAAGTTCGGACCCATCATGCCCATCATGGGAGGGAAGCCCATTGGAGTCACCGCCTCTTCCCCATGGCTATAAATGCAGCTGCTCCCTCGTGCACAAAAACCTCGCTCTAACACGATACGTGAACACTAACACTATCCAACGCTGTGGGTGCCACTTACCATGGTAGTCACGACATGGCTGTCGTTTGCCATTCCATTCTTCCCTGTCACGTTCTGCTGCAGGAGCGGTTGGCGGAACGTGGTTACGCACACCATTGCGCCCATCCCGATCCCGGTCCCAAGTTCTGTCTCTATCTCGCTCGTCACGATAGCCACGTGTGCCGTTTTCTGATCTCCCAGCTGTATTCGAGGTATCATAGCGGGAGGTGGTTGATTCGCGTAATCGCGGACCTTTAGGGGGTGATCGCGACTGGTCTCCGGGACCGCTGTCGCTGTCTATTCGACGCTTTGTGCCTCGTGAGTCGGTTTTGGGAGCCAGCAGAGCATCTAAGGGTATAGGAATTCCAGTGTCGTTGGAGGTGGATGATGATGCTGTTGGAACGGGCGCAGGCGCAGGTGCAGCAGAGCTAACGGGAGCGGGAGTGGCGGTAATAGTTGGAGCGCCAGGTGCAGACGTAGACGTTCTAAATGATCCAGTCCTGAGCACCGTGAATAATCGATCCACAAATTGTGAGGTTTCTGTTGGAACATATGAACATCCCATCGCCAGTAAACTTGGACTGTGCTCACCATTATCCAGGAAGTCGTGCAGCTGAGTTTCGAAAGTCTTCCTCAGCTCTGACTCGGGAGCATCATGCTTGAGCAGCGCAAGAACATAGTTGGACAATACTTCTGGCTCCGCATCACAACTTGACCGACAGGTTAAGATAAGTGTCACACAAGATACCAGGCATACACATACATTGGCTCCAAATTTTTCACCAGCCATGGACGGAGGGTGGGGACATCGTCGGGATTGAACAGAGGCATCAGAGTCGTCGTTGCAGAGTCCAGATAATCATTTACAGACATTTCACCCTGATTAGTCAACCGCATAGCCACCCCATCATGTGCATTACTCATGCAGGCGCTCTTCACTCACTCCACCATGTCTTCCAGGACTTTTGTGACTCGAGCAGCACGAATCGCCAGACAGACTAGTACCGCGACTCGAAATATAGCCGTCATTTCTCAAATTTCATCGCTACATTCACCAATAGCCAGTAGCTCACGGTCCTATGCATCGGGTTCTCTCGTCTCGGGTCCACACAGGCCCAGGCTAATCACCAAACACAACCCAGGCAGTAAGCAACCCCAACCATCTCGAATCTATTCACTCACTAACATGTCCCTAGGGAGAACCATGTTCATCCAAACAGAGACAACCCCCAACGACGACTCGCTCAAATTCATACCCGGCGTCGAAGTCCTCCCTGGCGGCACGGCTGAATTTGTCGACACGCGCTCGGCCCTCGCCTCCCCACTCGCCATCCGCCTATTTGGTATCGAGGGCGTGCGATCCGTGTTCTTTGGCCCGGACTTTGTGACAGTCTCAAAGGACTCAGAGAACGCTTGGTCGACCATCAAACCCGAGATCTACTCGGTTATTATGGAGCATTTTACCTCTGGCACGCCATTATTCAGGAGCGAGGAGGATAGGGAGGCCGCTGGCCCTCAAGATACACGGATTCTCGATACGGACTCTGACACGGTCGCGATGATCAAGGAGCTGCTGGAGACGCGCGTGAGGCCGTCTATTATGGAGGATGGAGGAGATATCGAATACCGCGGGTTCGATGAAGGCGGAACTGGGATAGTAAAAGTCAAACTCAAGGGTAGTTGCCGCGGGTGCAGTTCGAGTACCGTTACACTCAAGACAGGAATCGAACGCATGATGATGCACTACATCCCAGAAGTAAAGGGGGTTGAACAGGCATGTCCCTGGTCTTCTTCCACTGAGAGCATATACTCACTTCAACTACACAGGTCCTCGACCAAGAAGAGGCTATTGCGTTGGACGAGTTTGCCAAGTTTGAGCGACGCATCCAGGAGAAAGAAAAGAAAAAAACTGACTCCAGGTAAGATCGCCCCTTTATACCGCCTTTTGTCTCCTGAAAGTTTCAACCCAGCATGGCCCGATACATGTCAATATGATACATGTACTGTGACTCGGACCATACTGCATAATCATTTGATGGATTTAACGCAAAGACAGGTGTGCATAAAGGAGTGACATGGGTTGAAAAGTGACTAAAAAAGGCACGCACGGGCGCTCGCACAAATACAATCCGAGCTATACACCTATACATGGTTTGTAAGAAGAACACACCCCATGCCGCAGAATAAAAACATAGAATAAACTGAAGTGTTCAAGCTGCAACTGGAGACCGGTCCATGTACACAGGGTTCTATTATAGCTGCAGGAGGGAAGAGAGCGGGGAGGCAAAGCAGACAACACATTCATGCGGACCACCAATGAACGGACGACAGTGCAGAAACAAGGGTCCGAGAAAAATGTGTATCATGGGCGGGGAATGTCGGGGCGACTTGGCCGGCCACGGGGTAAACTTCCGTCCTTCGGTGCAGGAAGAGGCAAAACCGAGGTCAAAGGACTGTCACTGGGCGATGAATCGTGTCCTGTGGGCGTATTAGCTATTCGGATCGCATGTATGCGGTGACGTGCCCATGCGTACCTCGACCAACCCATGAATCCGTCCTTGCGCGCCTAGGGGGCGCCAAGTGCTGATCCGAGCCTGCTTGTGCAAGGTTTCCCCAAGAACCCTGTGTAAAGTCCAGTCCTAGATCGTGGCGCCCGCTCAGTGCGTAGTTGAACAGCTCTGGCGCAAGCGGCTGTGGCATCACAAGTCCCACGCGCTCTCGAGCATGGGGTAAGTGCGGTGCACCATAATTCCCGGAAGCATAGTACGAGTTCCTGTTCCCATACGAGGAATGACGTTGCGGTCCATGCCAAGATCCAGCATTCAGATGTGAATGGCGAGAAGTCGACGCCACCGAATTTGGGCGGGGATGACGACTCCGGGACTCGGGACGAGCGTAGGCTTGTGCTTGTGACGCTGGGCGAGGCGGAGAGACATCGGAAGGAGAGTGCGAGCGCGACCCAAGAGGAGAGCGACGATATCCGGCCTCTTCACTGTTCGGAGCCACCAGCGGGCCGCTGACACTATTGTCCGAAGTACTTTCTTGCGCAATGTGTCCCGGCCGAGAAAGCAGCTCGGGATTTGTCTTGTCAGTCTCGCCGGCGGCCAAGACCTCTGTAGATGCTGCATTGCTTTGGACGCTCGGGGTCCCAACAAAGGCCGAACGGGAGCCAAATGATTGATCTTTGTGCACCAACACGCTCGGCGGCCGGCTGAAATCGGATGTTGGGTATCCGCCATACATTGAGACAACACAAGAATTTCGATAACCAAGCTGAGACATTGATGTCTTGCGCGGCGGGGGGAGCGGCACGCTATCGCGCTGTCTCCGACGTTTGTAGCGTCGAAACAGATGAAACGTGATGAACGCGATGCAAATGACCCCTAGGCTGGTAAAGACGCCAATGAGGATTTTGTTCGTCCGCTGACTGTCCGCGCGTTTCTCAGAGCTGGCATCATAGGGCGTGAAGGTGGGCGTGGCACCTCTCGTCGAGGTTCGGGGTCGGCGGCTCGTCGTCGCATGTGTCGTCGGATGAGGCGTAGGCGCTACGGGAGGAACGGGAGAAATGGGAGCGGCAGATGAAGCTGTCGCCATCGCCGCGGTCAGTGCTTACACAGGCTGGCGCAGGTGGAAGGGGAAAAGATCAGCTGGATGATTTGCAGAACCACCAGGCACCAGGAATAGAACCCAACCTACCTACTTCAGAGAAGAATGCTCCCTTTCGCGTCCTGCACGCTGGCAAACGTGTCGGAGGCGACGAGGACACTGGCGGGCACCGTTGCGCACAAAATGAACTGTATTTAGCTGACAGCCAAGCGCTTGGCAGGTGGGCAGTGTCGACGATAGGGCTTCCCGTAATAGCCGTTGCCCAAAAATACCAAGCGGGCTGAGCGGTGGTGGGTTAAACGAGCGGAAAGTAGAACGAGAGGGAGAGTCTATAGTCGTGGGCCAACGCTTGTCATTTTCCTTGCTCGCTGCGTGACATCCATTTCCAATTCCGCCCCTAGTCTCGGCATTACGTCAGCCATCGTATATAATCTCGGCCCAAATTTTTCGGCAAGCAAATGTCAACGACCTCGCTTTAGAGTCGCTTGCTCGTTCGGAATGTGCAAAGGACATGCAGGTGCTCGCGAGCTCGCAGAGTATGCCCGCGTCTTCTTCGACGAGTCTGCTCTTGCACCCAGCAGACACACAGAGTCGACGCGGCGACATTGCTTTAATGTACAATCTCACGCTCTGCCTTTGTAAGCGATGCATTGGGCCAAAGATCGGCCTGCCTATAATTAACCAGATCCACGCAAGCTTGTTTTTCATAGCAACGAGCTGTGTTTTTAGACTTTCATCCTGTATTCACAGCCATACATAAGCATATGTCATCCTAAGTATCCTGAACATAGTTTCCTGCCCGCGCCGGGCGCCGTTAGGATAAGATTCGGTCAAGAAAAGGAGAGATCGCATACCTGGGAAAACACCCTGTTGACCGTTCAGTCGTCCTGTCCACCAATCCTCGGCGCTCGCCGACCGCTCGACAATCTCAATTCTATCCCCCACCTTGAAGCTCAAATCCCCGTCAGCCTAAGGAACAGCTGTCAGCATACGCCCATGGGGTGCCCCGATCCGGACAATACCTGAGCGGCAAAGTCGTACAAAGCAACGACGTATTGGACTGGAGGTGCAAAGCTCGGCTTCGGCTTCAGGGGCGGTGGAGGCGGCGCCTTTTTCCCAGCCAATGGCATGCTCATGTTCGAAGCAGGCGGCGTGTATGGTGGGGGTGCGGCGACGGATGGGCCTGCTGCTCCAGGAGGCGGTGGAGGCGCCTTCTTCCCAGCGAGAGAGCTAAAAGTAGAGCTAGAGGAAGGTGCCCGTCGCACCGAGGAGGATGCGCTTAGAGTACTAGAGCCCGACGCCAGTCGGCTTTGTTGAACCATCTTGGCTGCGCAACTAGGTAAATCATGAAAGGGATAGATGCAATGGCCAAAACTTACCGGTCGAGGTTATACGTTTCGTGATGTTAAGCGCTTCAACCCGTTCCATCGCATCAGTCCGTCGGGCATGGTACGCTTCCTCGATTTCCTGGGGTGTTCCAGATACTTCGTATTTGCCGGTTGCAAACGACTGGAGCTTTTCCAGCATAAGATAAAAGATATTCAACCTGGAGTTGAACAGGATGAGCACTCACGGCTCTGTTTTTGGTTGAAACTTACTGCATGTAAAAGAACGAATGGAAAAGTGGGTCTATAAACTGCGTCGCCATGACCATGAACCGAGGCAAGTCTGCCTTCATCGCGTTGTTGATCATTTCATAGTCGTTGACTGCTTGCTCGAAATCTTGTTCAAGCTGAATTACAGTATAACGTAAGCCACGCCTCAAGTTCGTCTTGCACAGCTCACCTTGAACAAGTTCTTCTCATCGTTCAAGGTTTTCTCCTTTTTCTCCCGCAGTTTGGTCAAAGAATTGTTGTGTCGGTCATAGTCTACCAACTACAAACATATTCGTGGGCAAACATCGACGAAATCGCGTTCAGCTACGCACCTTGTGATCCCGCTTGGTGATAGCCTTCCGAATACCCTTCATGATCGTCTGCAACTCCTTTACAGGCCCCACGATCCTCGACTCGATCAATTCGAGCTCGGGCGACAACGTCTGTCTAAGTTCCTCCATATCTGCCTGGTATGCGGTCACGTTTCGCACGGTCTCCTCCGACTCTGGATGCCGCCCAATAAGATCGTACTCTCCCGCAATTGGATGGAACAAGTTTGAAAAATGGGTAGCGAAGTTTGCCCCAGACGTCAGGAGGGCTGAAATTCATGATGAGCATCCAGAACTAGAGTAATAGACGGAAACGCCCAGTGGAGAAGAGGACTTACTGATGACAGATTCACTGAATACTTTGGCATCTTTAAGAAGTTTATCGGTCGACTGTTCGATGGCAGTGAATTTGCGATGATAGTCGTCAAATGTAGGATCCGACGACTCTATCAGGTTTAGCCATCGGCGTGAGTGTTGCGCGGTATATTTGTGGGCACATAACACCAGCTCTCTGGAGCCAATGCTCACTCACTCTTGGCCATTCCCACCCTCGAAGTCACCAAATGGGGCGTCCTACGGCCCAAGTTTAAATGATTTGATACAACTTGGTAGATGCCACATACCGGGCGAATGCTTTCGAGATGCCCTTCATGATTCCAGCAGGCTAAACAGGTGGGGAATAGAGGGTATGTAAGAGACAAGAAGAGGCAAGCCGCTGTAGACTGCGGACACCTGTGCAGCGGTGGTGGTCAAACGTGTTCACGCGATATTGCTGAGGTGCCGAGAGCGCCGAGGTCTCGTTAGCGCCACGCGGATGACGTACTCATTTCACCAACATTTGTCGTTACTGAAATGTCAGGTTGCTCCAAGGCTAAATGCGCTGGCAGTTGATTCTATCGATATATTGTTGTACAGGTATGATACACACATTAAGTTACGAATACCAGAAGATACGCATAGGATGACACAAAGCTCAGACAGATTAAACAGTCACGGCGGTCTTTTCAGAATAGATGGCGGGACGAGCCCAAGGCGGAGAGGGGACACGCGTAAGTTGACGAGGTATTTGCTTCAACCCGTTGACTTGCTTCAATATCCAAAACGAGGCTGCCCAAACCGTCAACCGATATCCCCGTTGGGACCAGCTCCGAACTCACCGATGATGGGCCCAGCCAGACTAGCGCCGCAGCCAGTGATCTCCAAAAAGTCCCTGCGGCCGAACAGGGCTGGGCCATGACGCTGATGATACCTGGCGACCGTGATGGTCTCGGAGACGTTATTCAACGCCAGACGGAGCTACGGACATTGGAGAAGCAACTTGTGAGCCTGCGGCGCACTCCCCCGGCGTTCAAGACACTCACCACCAGATCGCGCCCTCGAATCTCCCATACGTACTTCCTTCCTCGGAAACACATCGTCATGCTATACACCGAGCGCATCAGATCAACTGCCCCGGACCGGCACGTACACGGTAACGACTCACCTCCCTCCGTCAGACGGCTGCAAGAAATCGCTCATCGGGACCGACTTCTCGTCCACATGGATACAGTCGCTTGTCCAGTCGATTTCACAGAGCAAGCGACCGTCCCGACCGTCGTAGATGGTGGTAGCGGTGTCGCGGGCGCCGACGATGTATGCAGGCGGGCTCGCACCATCAGTGTTTGCGAGGATCGCGGTGCACGCAGTGGGCATGTCGTTGATAACAAGTCTGCGCGACGCGTCGTGAGCGATGTAATCTTATCGGCTGAAATGCCTCATACGCGTACCTCATCGTGTTATTGTGGGGAAAGAGAGCAGGAGTGGGGTCGCAGTTGAAGTGGACGCTCGAGGGCGGTGTTATATAGACAACGAAAGCAAGGTGGGAACGGTGGCAGCTGAGGGGGAGCGGGGGGCAAACAGTGCTATCTCGGCTTTGGCCTTCGGCCGTTTTTTAAAGCCAGCAGCCCAGCGCTAAAGCCGGTGGGCACCACCACGAGGCCCAGATGAGAAGCGCATCACCAAGCCCCGCTCCAATCATGCTGGGGCTCGGCACGCGTGCCGGGCGGTGCCTCGGACGTTATCGTCTGGCATCGATAAACGACGTGCAAGTGCTAAAAAAAACTAGGAGCTTGTACATATATGTCGGCGAGAGGACCAGTATCGCGCGCGGAAATCTACTTACTAGGCTAGTCCGAGTCGGATATCACGATTTCACAACGTTGCTTCCGGATCGTCGACATGCTCTCGGGCCAAGCATCCAAGCAAAGAACTCTATTCAATCCGACTTGGCTGAAAATAGAACTATGTTTAGAGGTTAAAGAATGTCTTGACTCGTCGGAATTCAAGTTCTATTTCTTGGCTCCGCTCTTGGGCGTTTTGGCTCGACACGCCTAGCCAGCTGGCGTCCGAACAGCGCGGGCAATGCAAACAGCTTCGAATGTGATACCGTCGAGCAAACCGTGAATTACCGAAAATCAAGGAGAAAATCGGGGTCAAGTGACCCGTGGCGGTTCACGTGGCGACAAAAAGGCGCTGAAGTTCGCGATTAGCTGATTTGCAATAATAATAATGTTGAGCAACACAATCAGGCGTGTTTTGCAGACATATTGGCCATTGGGGTCGCCGCTGGTCATGGGTATTATGTTCTGGATTCACTCGCGCATGGATCGTGTCTTTTGCGTAAATTCAATCGATTCCCATTCACCTGACCCGAGCGCGTCCGTTGCCTAGGGCTCGTCCGGATTCGGTTCAACCGAGGGAACTGAGAGTTCGGTTTTCGGTTTTCGGGCAGCGGTAGCCGAACT
>WSLM01000054.1:26221-38659 GCA_019677335.1 Ceratobasidium sp. UAMH 11750 | reverse complement strand
GTGTCTGCCGATCTGAAGCAGTTCCAGCGTAAAGTCACCGCAACACTTTCCAAACTCGTTCTTAGTGCCCGCGCAGCCGACTCGACCTGTGACACGGCCGAGGGTGACTCGGGTGCCCGTTCGCGAGTCGCCATCGACGCGGGCGAGCTCGAACGTGCCGTCGTTCGTTTTGTCGTCGAGGTTCGTCGCGCGAGTGAAGAGGGCGTTGAGCGTCGCCTGCGTGGCGTACTGGGAACGTCGAATGTTGGGCGTGGGATGCCTGGTGGAGGTGTTGGTGGCGGGTGGAGCGGAGCTGGGTTTGTGCAGGGCGCATCAGTCGGCAAGACCTTGAACGCCGAGACGTGCGACGGACTGCGTGGATTGTTGGCTGAAGTCGAGTGGGGGCTTGCCCAAATAGAGTCGGGCGTTGCCCAGATAGAAAACGGAGTCGCGCAAATCGAGGAGGAAGAGGGCGAGGAAGGCGTGTCGGTGATCACCTCGCGCGGGCGGGCGGTGATTGCGGCGCTGTGCACGTTTTTGAGTGCCGCGGAAGACGTCGATGTTGCGACCAAGGTTGGAAGGGATATCGAAGCCAGGCGCGAGACAGCAGTTAGGCGAGTCAAGAGTCGAGACGAACTCGGACGGGTGGGCAGCCGGGATCAGCTCAAGCGTCGGGATGAACTACGTCGCGTCGGGAGCCGGGACGAACTTCGGCGTATGGGCAGCCGCGATCAACTCCGCCGAATGGGCAGTCACGATGCGCTCAGCCGCACAGGGAGCAACGATGCGCTCAGTCGACCGGGCAGTAAATCCGGTGTTGCCGGTCGCTCTCCCGCGCTCAGCCCTCCTCCGCTACCGGCCGCTACTACCGCCCCGAAAACGTTGGATACCTCGGCGGAAGTACGGAACGTGGTGCGTCGACTTGAAGTCGCCAAGCAAGCCCTTTACGACGCGGGTGTGACTCTGCTATTGGCGAGCCAGACTGTGCATGTCGCGATACTGAAGAGCGCGGGTGCTGCACCAGAACCTATCGAAAAGGGAGGGGAGAGCGCTGTGAGCCTCGTTACGGCCTCCGTTGCGTCGATCAGGCGGCATGGTCAGGAGATGCTTGCGTTCTATGATGCTCTTGCGCGTACGGAACCTCCCGAGGCGTATGTCCCTGTTGGAAGCATCCAAGACCGTGGTACACGCTCTCGAGCAGACACCTTTAGGACGGAGCCTTATTCTGGAGCAGACAACTCGCGCCCGGATACCTATTCCAGGATTGATACCCACACTCGCACGAATAACTATTCCCACTCGGACAACTACTCGCGCACATCCGAGTCATTTGGCGTGGATTCGACTTTGATGTCTCCTGTGGACGAGCAGCTTGCGATGATGTTCGGTGGGGATGCACAGTATGGGCTCGGAGAGGACAGGTGGAGGGACCGCGTGAATGGGGGGCGGAGTCGAGCGGGCAGCGTTGGGGGGGACAGACTCGACGTTGTCGGACGGGACAGGTTCGATAGCATCGGGCGAGACAAGCTTGACAGCATTGGACGAGAGGTCAGGCTCGACAGCACGGGGAGCGGACGCGGGATGTACAGCCGAACCTACCCCGAGCGCGGGATGCAGAGCACAAAGCCGCGTGTGCCGATAAAACAAGTCGATTCAGCCGTGTCACTCCTGCAGAGCGATATTTCGAACGAGTCGTTGGGCGGAGGAAAGTATTCCAGAGCGGGCACCGCGCTTGGGCGGAGTCGACCTAGGGACGAGTTTGATAGTGACGATGATGATCTTGAGCTTGGTGAGTTTTTAGAGAACTTAGTTGCTATGTTTTCTAAGCGTTTGCCTAGATTCTCGTTCTCCACGACCATCCAACAAGCACAAGAAGATCCTTGGTGAAGAGGCCCCAGCTGGTGGTGCACCGGTCCCTCTTGCACCCGAGATTGACCCAACGCCGTGGTATCTCAAACCAACGTACAACGACCCAAAGCAGATCTTGACCAACACGGACGGTGGCGTCCGCGGCGGCACACTCCCCGCACTTGTCGAGCGCCTAACTATGCACGACCAGCTCGACTCGACGTTTATCGACGCTTTCCTAATGACGTACAAATCTTTCACGACAATTCAGGAGTTGTTCAGGTTGCTCGTTGAGCGATTTAGGATATCTCCTCCCGAAGGGCTTAAACCGCAGGAATTGGAAGAGTGGACAGAGAAGAAGCAGAAGCCGGCGCGGGTGCGGTGAGTTGTGTTATTAATGTTTTTATACCAACGCTCATGACTTTTGGGATAGGGTGATTAACATCTTCCGTAAGATGCTGTATGATCCTTCGACTATCGACAAGGAGGACACTCCGGTTATGAAGCAGATCAGGGCGTTTGCTGTTGAGATTGTGGACGATGTGCCCCCTGCAAAGCAGTTGATAGTCCTAGTTGACCGGGTACGTCGTATCGTATTATTATTGACCGCATACTTATCACTAATTTTTGGGTAGTTCATGTCTGGAGAAATGGCGGCGCGAAAGCTTACGGTCACAACCCGAGAAGCACCCCCTCCCTCCCTCTTACCCAGGTCTGGGAAGCGGCTAAAGTTGCTGGATATCGACGCTACCGAGCTCGCGCGCCAGCTCACGATCCTTGAAAGTCGGCAATACAATTCGATCAAGCCGATCGAATGCCTCGCGCGCGCCAGAGACGAGCCTGCGGAGAATGATAGCATCAAGACGATCATCACGACGACGAACAAGATCGCGAGCTGGGTTGCGTTTTCGGTGTTGGAAAAGGAAGACGCGCGCCGAAGAGCGGCGGTTATCAAGCAGTTTATCAGCGTGGCCGAGGTGCGCCGTTTGTTTCATCATTGGAAATCCTTGCTGAGACTGTGCAGCGCTGCCGATATTTGCACAACTATTCGTCGATGGCTGCGCTGATCGCCGGTCTCAACTCTCCGCCGATCCGACGACTGAAACGGACATGGGAAGCGGTCCCGCAACGTTGGACCGGGGTTTTGGATGACGTGGAGAGCACACTCGATTCGGGCAAGAACTTTACTGGCTATAAACAACGGCTCAAGCAGGTTGACACGCCTTGCGTGCCATTCCTTGGTGCGTGGTCGTGTTTCTTTTGTCTGCTTTCGGGATGCTTACCGTGGCATTGCTTGGTTTAGGCGTATACCTCACGGTGCTAACGTTCATTCAGGATGGAAACAAAGACTTTATCTCAAAGGAGGATGGTATCATCAATTTTGGCAAGCGCCAGAAAACCGCCGAGGTTATCCGGGAGATCCAGGGGTACCAGTCGAAACACTACAACCTCACGCCGGTGGACCCAATCCAGACGTTTATCGAACAGTCGCTTGCGTCCATTGACGAAAAGGCAGACTACTGGGACCGGAGCATGGAGATTGAGCCTCGCGAACGAGAGGACGAGAAGATGACCCGAATGCTGCAGGAGAGCGGGTTCCTGTAAGCCAATCCGGTCGTACATGACTCTATTCTTATTATCTGGATTTTTCTGTTTTATGTACTTTTGTTCAGATCAACTAAATGAGCTCAATGCATTCGCCTACAAGGGAACCGATCTGATCCGGCCAACCGGGTTCGAGCGTGGGCGAGCCAAGACGAGGAGGGTAGCAGGGGGGAGGTGTCGTTATCGGGTGCGCCGACAAAGGAAGGGGATCTAGCGGGGCGCTTGTATACTATTGATGTAGCACAATTACATTTTGCTTTTCATCCCATCAAATCCCCAGCGCGCGACGTGCTGCCTCGAGCCGCTCACCAATCCGAGCGAGGTCCTCCATCGCCGCCGCCGAACGCGCCGCGGGGTCAGCCAACCTTTGCGCAGGGCTGTTCGTCGAGAGTGCTTCGAGGGCGTCCTCCAGCCCGTCCATTCTCGCCTGGGCGCTCATCTCCACGTCTCCGACATCCGGCGCATGATCAGCCCCGTGCGTCTTGGCGTGCTCGATCGCTTGCATGTCAGGGGGTCCCAGCGTCGAGAGCTTTACGCGCGCCAGGCACCTTATGATATCACGCAGTTCCGCCTCGACGTCGGATCCTCCCTGCCCTCGGCGCCGGACACATAGGGCGAGCGCCGCGTTCGCAGCCCCCCGGAGTGTGCCGACTTGCCTTCCGAGGGGTGCTCCGACAGACGCAAACCCATCGTCGAACCCCTCTTGGAGCGCCGACTCTTTGCCAACGGTGATTCCCTCTCGGTAGCCTGCCTATTGCGTCCAAAGCAGTAAATTTTAGGCGACGGGATCGGTTTGACTCCTATCTCACGCACCGTCATGAAATCATTCGAAAGCTTGTTCCATTCACGATCAGCAACCGTCATTTGGGCGTCTGGTCCATCGTCTTCGAGCTCCATCAGCGTGTTTCAGCGGGAAGCTAGTCTGAGTCGGGTCGACGCCATGTGGGTCATGTGCACGAATTTGAGAAAGGTTTGCGCTCAAGCGTGAGACGTATTTGCTTATCGCAACGTACAGATCTAGTTGGTGCAATGCTAGCCCGCGAGGTGGGGAGAAGGTCAGGCGAGCAATTTGTTAGTAATCTTGCTGGAACTGTGCAGATTCATGTAAGCCTTGGTCACGTTACCTCAACTCGGGCTGCTGGCGTATATTTCTCGCGCGGCTTTACGGAGCGGTCTGTTCGACTAAGTTAGATCACTCGATGCGACCTTGCGGATAAAATATCCCAAATATGGCCCTTCCTACCTGGATTCATGACTATGGTTATCAGCGTGTCCCAGTGGCATTCGTTAAAATGAAGTACAAATAAATAGAACGAGTGTGAGCTATGACGGACCAGTCCAAATAAAAGTCCATGAGACCCCGAAATTCAAAGAAAGACACCAAAATAAATGAAAGAAAAAACGAGGAAACCTCAGTAGATCACTGGCATGAAGGGTTACTGTTACGCCTCTCGCCCAACGTACTCCTCCCGTGCTTCGATATATGCTCCCAGACTCGTCCCATAGCCTCGCAAATATCAGTTTGAACATTGTTGGCTAGTCCTAATCCTAATCGACTGATCTTGTCACCATGCTTCTGGATACGTCGCTTGACCCAACCTTGAAGCTCTGTGTGATTGACCTCTGCCCACTGAGGTGTACCTTTACCCCTGACTGCGCTCTTGAGCACAAGAAGTTAGCAAATATGTCGTGAAAGTTCGGCGCAGACTTACCGCGCGATTCAGCGCAGCTTGAAGCGAATGTTGAGAGTTCTCTTGCAATGCAGCAAACACAGCATCTGAAATGACATCCACCACAGTGCTGGTAGCATACTCAAAAGACTCCCACATGTAGTCCCGTACAATCGGCCTAGAGAGCTCAAAGCCGACCTCCAGCTCTTCCCAAATAACCTCCCAGATTTCATCCCGTCCAGGATTGGGGCGTTCGGTCCGCATCACATCGTGAACGACGGCTTTCCCTTCTGTTCGAGCGTGTTGAAGTACCGTACGCCAGAGCTGATCCCATCCTGCCACCCATTCTTCGTGAGTTTGTGCATCACCAACGAGCCCGTCGGACATGCCCCACGCGGAACAGATAGCCGTGTCATATGAATTGTCGGTAATGGCCGTTGCTCCCTGGACGAGCATTTTGTCCAAGATGCCTCCAACTTTCCATTTTCTCGGAGGGCTTGTCGTTGGAGGGTTGGAGAGGGGGTTCGAGTC
Organism: Ceratobasidium sp. UAMH 11750; assembly: GCA_019677335.1. Lineage (NCBI taxonomy): Eukaryota > Fungi > Basidiomycota > Agaricomycetes > Cantharellales > Ceratobasidiaceae > Ceratobasidium > Ceratobasidium sp. UAMH 11750. The sequence goes on along the minus strand of WSLM01000054.1, from coordinate 33,026 downwards.
GCATGTTGAACTAGGCTGTGGAGGGGATGTGGAGCTGGGGATCATGGCGGGCTCGTAATGTTGTTGAACTGGGATATCAGCGTCGTTGGCAGATTTGAGAGTCTTCACCATTAACGCCCAAATAGCGTCCCGTAACGCCACTCGAGCAGCTTTTTGAAGAGTCTCGCGGACCGAATCAAACCAAAGTGTTTGGGATAGCGCTGTGCGCATTACGGAGGACCGAGAATCAAGCAAAGAGTCGACGGTGGATTCCATAGTTGTCGTCATTGCAGAGTGAATGACATCCCGCATAACAGCTTCCATTCGAGGTTGCATATACCGCTTCATCCATAAAGAGAGGATCCCCTTGAGAACCAGAGTAGGAAAGAACCCAGTTGGACGAAAGTGTTTTCGAAGTACCCTGCGTACTCTTGGCTGAAGAGTGCAGAGAAACACGGCTGAAACGCAGTCCATTGACAACTTTGTAACTCGTTTAGCTATTGGATCAGCGGCTTTCTGCTTGAGGACCGATGTGAGCTGGCCCGACTCTGAAAGCTGGGCGGGCGTGTCCCAAGCTACAGAGTGGCGAGCCACTATCGAGGTGATCGTCCATGAGAAAAAATAACAGTTGAACCGCTGCAAGGTATAACGCTGAGTTTTGGGATCGCTGCGAATGCTGAAACATATCGAGAGGATAAACGAAAGGTCGATCGTCCCATTTGGACGAAGCTCGACCAGACACTCGGACGTCGACTCGATCTCATCGAGCTCGGTCACCTCGTGGATCGTATCGTAAGCTTCAGAACCCTCGGAGCGAAGAGTTTGGGTAGGAACGTTGGGATCACCTCGTCGGTCTAGCCGGCAGAACCCGCTGCGCTGGAGATGGATAAGAATAAACTCGTGACGGAAGGGCTCCTCAAACTCTTTGCGAAGTTGAATCTTGGCGACAGAGGTAGAGCGCATGCGCTTGTACCAGTCGAAGACGAGGCCTTTTCCCCAACCTGAAGAAAAATCGAGCAGCACCGGGCCGCCTGCGCGTTCTCCTCTAGACCACTGGATGGCAGAGTTGGACGCGATTTGAGAAGGAGCAAAACTCATAGTAAAGAACGTTGTGTACAGTCCAGCTGTGAGAAGGGGGATGGGAAGTGTCCCGGAGGACACGATCGTTATCTAAGCGGGAAGGAGTGCCTCGAGGTTGAAGACTGTTGCATTGATACTATTCACAGCCCATTTGACAGCTAAAGAGGTTCAACGCCAGGTAAAATCCAGGGAATTGCATGTGTGACACTTTTCTGTCCCAAATCAGGAACAAATCACAAAGGGCAGCCATATTTTCCGGGCGGTTTATCTCCGAACTCTCTCAGCGGTTAGGCATTGTGTCGATAAAAAGAGCATAGTCTGATTTTGTGGCACTCGAGCTTGATAACTATCACGATGAATAAGAATGACCATATTCGATAAAACAGATCTGGATCTCGTTTGTAATGTGCGCCTTGGGTATGTACATGTACTTGCCAACTCTTGAAATCGCTGTGGTTGGCATTTGCTGGTGGAAGCCATTATTTACCCATACCGCCTTTAGGAGCAACGCATATAGCCAGTGTTGCAAGCAAATCAAGCGCTGAAATGGGGAGAATGCGTGTGCGCCACTACAAGCGCCGGAATGACAAATTATGGACAATACAAAACGTGGGACGGGTTTCTTTATCGCCACCAGGGCCGCGGTGATAAAACACATGTCTCGCATTGTCTCCTAAATTAGGGCCTTTCTGGCATGCACGCGCAGACATCGACTTATATATGTTGCTGAGGGTGCCACATCCCACTTTCTCCGTCCCTTCTCGACTTCAACAGAGTGTAATATGTCCGTAAAGTCTGCAGCCGCAGAGGTCGTCGATACAGCCGTTGCCGCCGCGCAGCCGTTGCTTCTTACACTGGAAGCACTTCCTGTCTGGCTCCAGGACAATACCTACATCTTGACAGGCTACAGAAGGTACGATTTTTTTTTTACCTCTATCTTGTCCCTCGTGCCTTCGGTTCGCAGCGGGCACGATCCCCCCCTCGCTGTCATACTAACTTGTAATCCACCGCAGACCGCAATATTCGTGGTCTGGATGTGCTCGTTCGGTGTTCGGTTGTAAGTTGTTGTGCTCGACTTTAAAGTAGTTTACATCTAATGTCGTCTTTCTAGATTTACACAACGAAACTGGTTCGTCTATCCACCCGAATCAACTAGCTTTTTGAGCAAGTAACCTAACCCTCTGCTTCCATAGTCAACATTCAAACCCATCTCTTCGGCGCGCTCGGGTTGCTTTATCTCCTATTCAACGTCCAAAATACACAAGCAGGCTACACGACGTTGACATGGCACGATCCAGTTGGATTCAGTCTTGCCCTCCTCGCCGGAGTATTCTGTCTCGGCGCGAGCGCGCTGTTCCATACGGCCAACTGTCACTCGCCCAACGTATGTCAACATCGCAATCACATATTTAGACAAGTAATGGACTTCGTGCAGGTTTCGAAACGATGCAACGCGCTGGATTATTCGGGGATCATCGGTTAGTTCTCAAACTTATACACCTTTGATGGTCTAAGAACTGATTCAGCTTGCGCGCGCAGTCTTGACTGTTGGGAGCTTCTACCCGTGTCTCCGCTACGGCTTCTTCTGTGACTACCATCTACAAGTCACCTATGCCATCGGTATTACAGTTGCAGGAGCAAGTAAGATTATCTTTCCTTCCCAATCGTCGAATCTAACACATCGAAACCCTAGTCGCGGCATACGTGGTCCTGAATCCAGACTATGCCACTCCGGCATACCGCTGGGCGCGCACACTCGTATTTTGCGCACTTGGATTCTGTTCACTCCTTCCAGTCGCCCATGCCTATTTAATATACGGTTTGGAACGCATGCAAAACGAGATGGGATTTACATGGCTCGCTTCGTGTTTGTGTCTTTACGTAGCTGGAGCGATGATCTAGTGAGCAACCTCGAAATTTTCTTGCAAAACCGTGCACGACTAAACGGTTGACAGTGCGTGCCGGATTCCTGAGCGCTGGATGCCGGGCACATTCGATTATTTCGGAGCGTCGCATCAAATCTTCCATGTCTGCGTGGTGTTAGCCACGCTCTCGCATTACAAGGTTTGTGGCTACCAGAAGTTTACTGTTTGACTAGATCTGATGATATTTTAGGCGGTATTGATAGGTTTTGAGTATTGGCACGGGCAACACCAGGGCGTGTGCAACTCCTAGGGATTGATACCCCATGTAGAGCTGAAGAATATACCTATATACTCACATGCGAGTATCTCTCGCATGCTTGGTAGAACCGATGTATTCAAGACCTGTAGCCGGTGCTAGTAAAAGAGCGAGAATTGGGTCGCAATCGTCAAGCAGTTATTCTGGCCCAAGCTATCACTCTGGAAGCGTGATTACTTGGGTTGGAACAAAGAGGTCTCTCGGAAGAAAAGGTTGATAAGATCCACGAGCGCACAAGGATTATTAGGGCTGAGAGGTTGAGGAAGTAGACCACGTTGTGCACGTGTTTCAGCGGGACAGCTGGGCACGACTGATAAATCTTCGACACCCTCAACACCAAGCCAACCCCGTACCGCAGCTTTTGTCTCAAGCTGAAATCAAGAACAAGTAGGTCGAGTCTTGTACTTATGGACGACTAGTGGGGAGGCTATCTGGACATGGATGGAGGATGTGTTGTAGGATGGTGGATAATTCGACGATTTACTAGTGCTGAGCTCTTCATTCCACATTTGAATGCTCGATTAGGAGTTAAAATTTCCTAATTGGGAGCAATATTTGTTCACGCATTTACATCAAATATACAAGAATCTTAACCGAACTACTCATCATTCAAAACCGCCTTGACTTTGGACACAACCTCAGCGTTCTCCGTGCCACGTTCAAACCCGTCACGTCCCTCCTTGGCAAGCGTGATGATCGAGTTCAGCTGAGCAGGCAGATTGGTGATGTCATGAACAGGGGGTTCAAGGGTCGTCGTTTGACCATCATGACCATAGACACCGATGGTGTGAAGGCCCTTGGATGTCGCGACATAGAGTTGGTCAATGGGGTAGCCAGTCCGGTCGTGCTTGACTCTGGTTGACTTAAATATTAGACGAATCATGATAAAGGCCGAGACGGTGGGACTTGCCTCCATTGGTTACGGAACCCGCCAGTGTTGGGTAGTTCGGCGGCCTCAGAGGCGAGAGAAACAAGAGCGGAAAAGTCATCGTCGTTGAGGACATACACGCGACCCATGGCGTCGATCGCCACGTTGGGCTTGAACAGGGCGACACTAAAGCCTATGAAATAATCATATTCGTTTAGCAGCTCGAGTAATTACAGCAACTAGTAACCCACCACTCGGCTCAACACGCGCGTTACGAGTCATACCAAAGATGACATTCTCTTTCTGGATATCGTACGCAGCCCCGTCAGGGTGAGGCATCGCGCGCGAGTGCCAGCCAGAAGGAGCGGTCATTATGAGACGCGAAAGATGAGGTGCGGCTGGTGAACTGGAAGAAAGGGTGAAGAGGGCAAGAAGTATGGTAACGATAAGCGCAATGCCTGCACGGGCTGGTGTGAGCCAGGACGAGCGGGGCTTTTCGTCACTGGATGGGGGGAGCGAGATGCGTGGTGCCATTGTCGAGTGTATCTAGAGCAACGTACAGGTTTTATACTATGTTGCGGGGCTGTGGTGGCGGGTCGTAGCTCTTGGTCTTATGCGACGCAGCCGCCGAGCATGTGGTGGATGTCCAGAAGCGCCGTTGAGCACATGTTCCTCTCATCTAGACAAATTTGATGATTTCCCGGATGTTTCGCGCCCATATCTGGCGCTCGCTACCACATCGACTTGCGGTTGACTCACCCAAAAGATTTAGTTTCGTTAGATTCCACAAGATGTCTACTGCCGCACTTGACAAGCTTAACCCAAAAGCGCGTGAAGTAGTGAATGGAGCCTCGTTGGGGTCGTCTTCGTCTTCCGAGGCAGAAATCTCCAAGTGGATCGAGCGAATTGCCGCTGGAGAATTCGAGGGCGATGCTGCGCTTTCTGTAAGTTCATCCTTTGCGAATCTAGTATACTAACACAACTTGTTACAGACTCTTGATACGGAACTTCAATCCCGCACGTACCTTGTCTCAAACTCGGTGTCATCTGCCGATCTTGCGCTTTACGCAACCCTTCACCCCGTCCTCGTAAGTCGTCGATCATACAATGTCAAAAACATGACCAACACTGTATTGCAGTCCTCTCTACCGGCCCAGACGCACTACTCGCGCCCGTCCCTCACCCGATACATCGATCATATCCAGCACCTTCCCGCCCTGCGTGCCTCGCCCACTGCACCGGACCTAATCGACTTTAACCTCGACGCCGCGCCTAAACCCGAGCGCAAAGCACCTCCAGCCAAAGAGAAGAAGCCCAAGGCGGGGGGCGCTGCTGCTGCCCCGGAGGCGAAAGAAAAGGGCACAGGCAAAAAAGACAAGAAAGCAAAGGATGCTGGTCCCGCACCTGTCGACCCTCCGGCTGCGACTGCACCTGGTGGCGCTACGTTTGCAGAGGTAGCTGCGCCGGGGCCAACTCCTGCTAAAGCCGAAGGCAAAAAGGACAAAGCTTCAAAGGGAGAAGGCAAGAAGGAGAAAGCCGCAGGAGATTCGAAGAAGGGAGGTGCACCTGCCGCCGCCGAGTCCGGAGAGCCACTTGCTTCCATGATCGACTTGAGGGTTGGAAAGATTGTTGAAGGTAATTAAGCCCTTGATATTTGTATCATAACTCGACTCATCTTCCGTCTCCAGTTGAGAAGCACCCCGACGCAGATGGACTTTACGTCGAGGTAAGTTTTGGTAAATTAAACCCATGTCGTGTTCTGACGCCTTGCCAGAAAATCGATCTCGGAGAGCCGGAGGGACCACGTACAGTCGTCTCTGGACTGGTCAACTACATTCCGATTGAACAGATGAGGGGTCGCGTCCTCGTTGCTGTGGTGCGTATTATTCTACCCACGCTTTTCTCCTGCTTGCTTGCTCATTTTTATCCAGTGCAACCTAAAACCTGCCAATATGCGCGGCGTCAAGAGCTTCGCCATGGTCCTCTGCGTACGTCCTACCCATTCTACACATCACCATCTCCTCAAGTTCTTCATTTAGGCTACACACAAAGACGGCAAAGATCATGGCATCGAAATCGTCAGCCCGCCTGAAGGCTCCAAACCCGGTGATCGCCTTTTCTTCGAGGGCGAGCGGTTTGCGGGCCAACAGCCCGTTAGCCAGCTGAACCCAAAGAAGAAGATTTTTGAAACTATTCAACCGGGTATGCTAGCATATATACCTGTTGTAGTATCAATACTAACTGGATCTTTGTAGGTTTCACCACGCTGGAGAACCGCGAATGCGCGTGGGTCGATCCGGCGACAAAGAGCGTGCACCGGATTGTTAGCGAGAAAGGGGCGTGCTGCGCACCGTCGTTTGTGGGGGCTTCGTTGTCCTGAGCTGGAAGATACGCGAAGCTGGGTGAAATGGTCAACTGAATAATGAATAGATGCAAAGAATTGTGGTAATCAAAACCTCGTCCTCTAAAGTAAGCGAGGACTTGGAATACCTGTCAAGAACCATGTAAATCCGTTGGGGAGATTCAAATGGTAAAGAATGACGAACCTCTAGCTGCAAATCGGCAACGTTTGAGTTGCCTTGCGTCACATTCTCGGCGCGCGGGCGCGCCACGGGGGGGGGCGGGGGGGGGGGGGGGGCGCGGGGGGGGCGGGGGGGGGGGGGCGGGGGCGGGGGGGGGCGGGGGGGCGGGGCGGGG